>BOSO01014657.1:6609-24826 GCA_018403395.1 Gorsachius goisagi | reverse complement strand
TAGTTCTCATTCCTTCTAGTCTAGCAACCTTGATAAACCATTATTATCTTTTTGTTTCGTCCCCTCCCGATTCTTTCCATCCTTGAATAATGTTCTAAATTTACTAAGTAACTACACTACTGACTTTAGCAAAGCATCAGCAAACCAGACAATAAGGCCTAAGTCTTATGCATGTAAGCTGCTTGCATCTGGGGGTCTTTTAATCCTTAATGCATAGCATCATTGAGGAAAAACACCTAAAGGTTCCCGAAACCAAAATGTGTGGCCACAATTCCGTATCACATGGGTCATCAGCCACAAAATCTGAGATGCTGGAAGAAAAAACCCCAAAAAACCCCAATATAATCATGAATTGTTTTACAGTGGCGTGCACACTAGGAGGAGCGCCCACCGCAGCAATAAAGAATACCTGCTTCACAGTCTGGCAAATTGGCTATTGAGTCCTGATTTCGGCTTTTCCGACCCAGATGGGACCCTCTCTGCTCGGCTGCAGGATCCGCTGAGAAGGGGACTCCCTAGGGTACCCCTGGGATTTTCCTGGAGGGACTCCTTGCCTCATTCAAATCATTGCAGGAGCAGACAAGGACCATCTTCTGGAAAGGTATTCTTTAAACATTTTTACTGGGTAAGGCTAGCCAGGGGTAAAGACCCGTAAGTCGTGTAGGAACATCTCACGCTGGGAGGTAGCATGGGGTTACTAGTGCCTATGTGCCTTGGGGTAGGTGAGCCCGGTGTTAAGCTCGAGCCCCAAAAGGCAGTACTGACTCGGTGGTAAGTCAGTACCTGGTGGGTATCACTTATTTAAATGAATGATTACCTGGAGTGTGTTAACCAGAATTGGTATTCTGGGAATATTGGTCATTGTGTGCTATTGTAATAAGTGTTGCGGGGTTCCACCAGGCGTACGAATGCGTGCGAAGACTGTGCCAATGTCTTTGTAACTGGATGTATAAGAAATCAGCACATCTTTGTACTATTTGTGGTAGCATTGGTATTGTGATATGGTGTTGATCTATTGCTATTGACCTGGGATATTGCTATAAGGAACTGAATATTGAAGATTGATGTAGACTTGACGAACCGTTTGTGTGAACTCTGGTGTGGGCGGCGGGTGACTGGAGCGCAGTGCAGGGCGAGCGCGGGGCTCTGATCTGCGGTCCCGTTATCCCGCGAGGGGTACGGCTGGAGGTGAACCAAGTGATGGTAGGGTCTTAGGACCCTTACAACCTTATTGTCACCTTGATTACTGACCAATAGTGTGCTACTCTGATTAATTTACATATGCAGTAATGTTTGTATGCCGCGTAAATAAGAAAACAAAATGGGGGGGGAAACAGAACAGTGAAATTCTAAAGAAAAGTCCTTTAGGGTGCATTTTGGCACACTGGAAGGAGATAGGGGGAGCCCCAGGAGGGGTCATGGACAGGAAAACTTTGATAAAATATTGCAATCAGTGGTGGCCGCTGTATAAATTGGATGATGAGGAAAAGTGGCCTTTCAACGGAAATTTAAATTATAACACCTTGTTACAGTTGATGTTATTTTTAAGGAGAGAGGGAAAATGGGATGAGGTATTGTATGCAGACATGTTCTGTGAATTAAGAGACCATCCTGAGTGGCAGAAGAAGTGTGGTATAAATATTCCCCCGTGGGATCCTTTGGTGTTGGCATTAGAGAAGGAGCAGAGAAATAATGAAAGGGAACAGGGAAAGTTGAAGAGGTGCTGTTTGGCTTGTAGTACTGGACAGAGGTGTCTAAAGGCGAAAGAGCCTAAGAGAAAGGAGGAGACAGATGAGGATTCTTTATTAGACAGACCTGTGTGTCGGCCCAGACCCCCTTCACTGTCGTTGCTTCCTACCCCTTAATCAGGACCATCTTCCCTGGAGTTGGGAGATGAAGAAAGTGACACAGGGAAAGGGACTAGTATGTCTTCTCCAGTCACTTCACGAACCATGAGCCAAATTCTTTAAGTCATAGGATAGAAACAGAATTTATGCCTCTCCTTGGTTCCTTGGTTCAGAATATCACCCAAATTTTGAACAAAAATGATTGCTGGATTTGTACCCAGATGCCTAGAAATTTAAACCATGGGTTACCCTTAATAGGAATCCCAATTCCAGCTAAAGTATCTTGGTCCTCCTTATGGATAAATACCACCCTGAACAACAGCAGGGGACAGGAACAAGGACTGGATATATCTGACCCGACACCACAGGAGCCTTATAGTACCTGCATTCAGAGATGCAACCCCCCGAAAGGGATGGGCAAGATGGATTGTCTGGACAACAATGTGTTTGTAGGAAATTTTACTAATTGTAATCCAACAGAAAATATTGGAATCCACATAGCTAAGGTTACCGAGTGGCCAGTACCTGCCTGAACAGGATGGTACTGGTTGTGTGGGAATAAAGCCCAAAAAGTATTGCCATTAGGATGGAGAGGAACTTGGACCCTTGAAGGTGTAGTTCTGAACATTACTATTCTAGATAAAACACATCCACAGACTGGATGGATAAAACCTTACTTCATGAGAATGAAAAGAGCTATTAATGCTCTAGCTGACAGGCCTACTGCCTTTCATAGTTTTCGAAGATGGATCATTCCTTCACTAGCAGTGAATGAATTAGAGAAAACTATAGTAAATATTTCAGCAGTAACAGAGGATATTGAGAATAAGACTGCTGATGATTTGCAGGCACTACAAATCGAGGTATCCAGTTTGTCGAAGGTAGCAATGCAGAACAGGATTTACTATTGGCTTCCCAAGGTGGTGCCTGTACTATCATAAATATAAGTTGTTGTGTATATATATAGATCAAAGTAGCAGGATCTCTACAGATCTAGAGGAAATCTGGAAACAAATTAAAATAGTAAATGCAGTAGCAAAAGCCGGTACTTCTTTTGGGTTCCAAGAAATCTGGGAAAAGCTGACGTTATGGTTGCCAAATTTTGGATGGTTAAAGCAGATCCTTGTAAATGTCATTATTTTAATAGCCTTAGGACTCATAGTATGTATCATGCTTAGGTGTTTCCTATGGTGTTGCCAGAGGACAACGGATCATTATTCTCAATGGATAAAGGTCAAACTATGGCACCAGGTAGAGATGGGGAAATATTTTAAAAGGCCTCTGGAGAATAATGGAATGCTTCAGGTTGGCTCCACAAGGGTCAAAGAAAAGCAGGGACTGAAGGGATGCTAAAGGGTTAACAAAAAGACCTTTGTGAAGCCAACTGTAGCTAGAATGTGATAAGAGCCCTGAGTAAGCAGAACATCCTTGAGAAAGACCCAGCTTAAAGTGTTTTAGGTTAACTTACTAACCCTATGAGGTAAGCATAGATAAGAAACTAACAGTGTATGGGATGTGCATCATTAGAGAAAGATGAGAGATTTGAAGGCATGTAGGGGAACAAAATGTCTAACACTTTGTCGACAGGAGGAAAGCCAGGGACAGGGACCTGAGATACGGAGGTAAAGGGGGATGTTTCAAGGATAATGAGCTGGCTGGTACTGGCTGTGTCGCTCTGACAGCAGAATAAGGGGGGAGTAGAAGCTGGAGTTCACCAAAAGGACAAGGTGAAGAAGAGGACTAGATGAAGTAAATGACCACCAGAGACCCCTGAAGACCACCAACTCAAAACACTGAGCATGTGCAACTGGGAGGAGACTATGTAAATGATTTCCAGGAATTAAATTTACCTTTCCCTGCCTTTTACGAGGAATGTAATGCATATGTATGTAATGTGACAATATAATCATGAGTTGTTTTACGGTCAGCACGCACATTGGGAGGAGCGATACCCTGTGTGTCCACCATGGCAATAAAGAATACCTGTTTAATAGTATGACAAATTGACTATTGAGTTACTTTGCGGCTTTGCACGGCTTCACAGGTTTGTATCAGTTTTCTCAGCTGTATGAAGACATGCTGATGCCTTCTAGCACATCTTTTAACAAATCTGCAGAAAAAAAGCAAGGTCAGCACACTGCTTGAAAAGCAGTGACACACAAGAAGGAAGGTCAAGTAATTAAGCCACAGACTAGAAGTTATACGTAAAGAAGTCACCGAAAGTGATCTTAACACACAAACAAGTCACAGAAAGGCACTCGAGTGGATTTTGATTTTCACAATGCTTGATAACTGAAAAGTTTTGTTTCATTTCTGAAAAATAAGTTAATACAAAATTTAAAAAACACACTGATGTGCAAGTCTCTGCTGCACAGGAGGTACATTTTCATACTTTAAAATAGTTTAAAATATTTGTACATAAGGAACAGAAATTCTTGTATAAACAAAGTGTTTCTTTGCCAACAGCAGCTGTCAACTCCAGAACACAGAATTAAGATGACAAGAGAACCAGACAGTCTAAGTCACTGCCATTTGTGTAAAAAAAAAAAAAAAAATTATGCCACCCTTTTCTACAGCTCATCATGCTTGTATGTAAATTCCCTTGCAGATATAAACCCATCACCATCTTCATCTTCTTTATCAAATATATCTTCAACCAAAGCATCATGCTGGGTGTCATTTACCACTGCTCCATGCTTTTCAAATTCTTTCTTCAAGTAAATTTTCACCTATTAGACAAAAGGTAAGAGTTAATATTTTTAGGCTTATGAAATAATTTATTACTGTAGCATTAAGAGGGCCACTATGTTCAGGATGGTAGTATTAGACAATAGGTACCTTCCTTCCTATGCCACTGCTAGAACAATACTTGTCTGATTCTGCAGCCCCGTTCAGTGATGAAAGACTCTTCAGTAATATAAGTGACAGTAAAACTAGCAAATCAGTTGCCATACCTTTATGGCATCTGACTGAAAAATGAGCCAGGAAAACCTGTCATCTGATGTCTATACAGTAAAGTATAAATAGCTAGGCAGAACTTACTAGCTACCAATTGGTCAGACACCCAAACAGCTTTTTCACATCCTAGCACTTTGACAAAGCAGTAGGTGTCAACAGCTGCCCCAAATATATACAGAAATCTGTCCACAATCTCAGCATTTGCTGTTCTAATGGGAACTACATGAAATTAAGATTTCTAGACATCTCAAAATTCTGAAGGACAAAGATTCAAGGTAGCTTTTAAACAGAATACTGGAACAATTATTTACACTAAGCTAGTTACTAATGGCATTTTGAACATCAGATTATTTTTACCAAGCTTAAGGTTTAACTACTGAGATCCCAAGTGTTCTAAACTGCAGAGCCTTCCACAAGAATATCAATACCAAACACACCACCTGTTAAACAGATACCACTTACATAACAAGAACTGTAACAATGGACTGTTAACAGCAAGATAAATGGATCATGTTTCAGGTCTGTTTTACTCATTTCACATTCTGGTATTTGTTAGGGTCATTGCTTACATTTGTAATACACAGACACTGGACTCACTGACAGTGTCTGTCTGATGCACAGTATGAAAGATTACTCTTTCGGGTCTAGCAAACTGCACCAGCCCCAGATCTAAAAGAGTGCAGTAGTTTATCATAACTTCTCATGGATGACTTTTGCACAGCAGAAAAGCAGACAACTGAAAATAAGAGACAAAAGAAGGTGAACAATGGTGAACACACATCCTTCAGACAGTGAATGCTATGAACCAGACTGCCCTAGAGCAGAATAATTTCTAACTCCAGTTTATTAGTAAATCAGCAGCTAACTCCAAAAAGCCCTGAAGTCCGGTTTTATTTCTAAGATGTTTTACTTTTATCCAAGTCTCCCATAAGTGTGGGGCACACATTGGTCACATGTCTATGCCTCAGCTTACCGAGGCCACATTTGAATCCCCAGTCCAGCAGTCCTACTGGGATTCAAGGCTCAGCATGGTGCAGCATACATGTGCATCCCTGGCTTAGTTTTACTGAAAGAATCTATTGTTAAGGTGCAAGAAAGTACATGAGCTGAAGCCATTCCTGATTCTCTCCCCCATTCCACTGAGGGAGTGGGGGGAGTGAGTGAGCGGCTGCATGGTGCTTAGTTGCGAGCCAGGTTAAGCCACGACACCTGTTAGGTTTGCTCACAAGAAAGGTAACCCACTCACCTCTTGCTTGGACAGTTTCCAGTCATCGTTAAGATCCATCTCTTGGAACGACTCATGAGACCTTGGACCATTCCTAATTTCTAGAAGGTCAATGTTGAAAATCAGTGTGCTCTCGGGTGGAATTTTTCCTGCCCCAAACAATAAACATGGAGAAAAGTTAAAAACAACTACATATTCAGTGCCATACAAAAGCCCTATGTGTCAGAGCAATGGTCCAGTAATCCTACTAATTTCAAAGCATCCTGTGATTTGAACTAACAAGGATAAGTATCTGCAACAGTGATAACTGTAACTATTTCAGCGCATAGCCTGGTCTCTGAGCAGCCCATGCAGCACATAAAACTAGTTGCATCTAAAGTTGCGTGTTAGAGACTAGTACATGTTGATATGAGCTCATACTCAGCAGTCATCATCACAGGTTTATGAGACAACATTCTTGAATCTCTTCCATGCTCAGAGCACAAGTGGAAAACAGTGAAGGAGACTGTACAGCCAGCCACGTGGCCACTACTGTGACATAGAGCCAAGACTGATGGACGGGGTAGCGAGAAGAGTGCAATCCTCCTGATACACCATAACCCCACCAGTCTCCAAATTCCTCTCCACTGCCAATTGACACTTTGTACCTGCTATTCTCCCACTGGGAAAACTCTTCTTGCAGAGAAAGGCAAGAGGGCAGCAATGCTGTCAGTATCCCATAGCCGTCTCTGGACTGCCACGCAAAGCGCTGAGCTATTTCCAAACACACAGTAGAAACTAAGTAGATAAACATGCTCAAAAGACATGTATTGGCATCATCCCATTTTTGATGCAGATGAACAGACTGATAATTTCCTAATAGTGCCAAAGACCATCCCCTTATCCCCTCCTCCCCAGGATTTCAGTTTATCAGGCATTGACTTTTACAGTGGTGTTATATGCCTTCATGCTAATGGCTGAAGCTACTGTCAAAGACCTTTTAGCATACCACTTTGCTCCTTATATAGAAATATATTTGGTCCTATTCAGCCTCTCTATATTGATGGCAGCACCCCCAAAAAATATTCCTGTGCCTTAAGACAGGGAAAAAACTAATCCACACCTACTATTTTGGAGCTGGGGTGTTAAATACATACACCCTGAGCTGCAGCAACAGATGGGCTTGTAGATTTCTGGGATGAATAAGTGTGCAGAAAGTTCTGGAAATAGAGGGCACAGTGGCCTGCTTAGAGTATGGAACACAGGTAATTTTTCTGAGTGTTACAGAAAGAGGCATCTGACTCATCATTCAAGTCAGACAGCAAGCAAGGCACCAGGTGGGAGGCTACTGAAATTATGTGCATTCAGTGGAAGGCATGAAGAATATGGAATAATTCTGTCTTTAAGGGCATAATTTGAAAATAGCAACATAATTATGTTCAAATACTTCAAAGTTTTCCTAAAGCAAGTAATTTCTTACAACAGCTAGCAATGTTTACTTGTTCAGCCTTGCACTAAACACAGAGGCGAGGCTTGCAAGTCTTTGAAGAACTGTACTACTTTAGATATTAATCAAGGCTTGTGATGACTGCAACATTTAGTATCTTTTTGTGGAAAAGTTTACAGTTGTGTGCTGCATACAGTCAACTAACTGACCACCACAAGTTTCCTGTTCTCTACTAGAAACATGGTTACTTCTAATACTCTCTCTTGAACCCCAAACCACAGCTTCTAGAAAAAGATGTTTTAAAAGGATACTTTAAAGAAAGAAGGGTATGGAGTATGCTTTTATCTATGGAGTACTACTTAGCATGGAGTAGTACTTAGCCTATGTTCAGCCCTACTTGCCAGATGATACAGACATGCAAACACTCCTCATTCCTAAAACAGTCTCAGATTAATGGGAGAGGACATTTATCCTTTCTACTCTGAAACCTTGCATTACCATTTGTGATACCTGTTGTTGTGACAAAATATTCTAATAATTAATCAAAAAAACTTAACTAAAACAAACACCATAAAGCAGAAAAAAGTAACCATCATTTAACCTCAAATTGCAGATCTGGCCCTCTCATTAAAACAGGAATCTGGAAACCTTTGAAAGGAAACACCAAACACCATCAGTGGTAGACAGGTTGAGAAAATACTACAAACAATGCTTTTATCTGTCTGTACATCATTCAATATATTGTCGGTAGATGCCAGCATGACTGTCCATGTGCCTGCACATCTTACTGTGGATAACAGGGACCACTGCTCAAACTGAAAATAGCTAAAAGAGAGAAAGAATTAAACGTCCATATCTGGAGAAATAAATGGTGACTTTTCACTGCATCAGCTAAGAACTGGGTGGGCAGCAGTACAGGGAGTTTCTTCAGGTTCTTGTTTGCAGGTTTCTTTTAGAATGAGGCTTGCACATGCACATTCATGAAGTATTAACCACAAACACAGATGCAACAGCCAAAAGCCAACTGTTACCTAAGCAACCACTTCTAGCTAGACTGTAAAAAGAAGGGGAAAAAAAAAAAAAAAAAAAAGAAAAAGCAGAGCACTGTTGAGCACAGAACTGACAGAAAAGACACTTGGAGCATACAGCACAGTAGCCACCATCAATTCCTATTATTTTCCTGTATTCACCATGTAACCACTTAAGAGTTATTTCTGCAGAAAACAAATTTGTGAGGAAGACCACCTTACTCCATCAATTTTTCTTATTTAATGGAATCAGCCTGGAAAGCTTGAAAGCCTGCTAACATCTTAGGCTAAGAAAAATAATAAAATACAGAGATTAAAAACAATTGAAGTAAGGGAAGGACTTCAGGTGTTTTACCTTTCCCTTCTTTTCCATACGCAAGTGCTGGTGGAATAGTTAGCTTCCGCTTCTCTCCCACACACATGTCCTTCAAACCTTTGTCCCAGCCTTTGATAGCTTCCCTTATGCCAAGTGTAAACCACATAGGTTGACCATTGTTATGCTTGTGACTGGAAAAGAATGGAATAAAACACTTTGCCTTTAGACAGTAAGTTCCATAAAAGGCACACAGAGCAGATGGAAGATGCTCACAGCATAGATACATAATTAAAAACACACTGATATTTGGCACCTTGGCATTTTTTAAAGTGAAGGACCTAGACTTTTAAAGTCTTTAAAACTTATGCCTTGCATGATAAGGTTCTTTAAGAAGCACAAAGAAATAAAACAACATCTACATGATGTGTTTATGACAACACTGAACAACCTGGATCCCCACCTTCACTTCCCTGATCACCTATTTCTACTTTGAAACTGATCAGACTAGAAAGGTATTTCTACTTAAAAATCTACATTTAAGCCCATGCATATTCTTTGGTAAATTGCAAATCAAGAACCAGCTTGGCCATGGTTACAATATACGTTGTAACATGCTTAGAAGAATCGGCCACCTGTCTTCCAAAAAAGCCATTAGAAAAAAAAAAAAAACCAAACCAAAACCAACTACACAACAGACAGTCTAGAAAAACAGAAACAAATGCATGCAAAACATTCAAGTTTAAAATAGGCAGACAAGCCCCTTTTCCAATTTAACCAGGTGGTACACCAGGACTACTTTCACTCTACTGAGAGAGTTTTAAAAGCTCGACTTGCTAGTCATGCAGGAAAGGTGCTTAACAAGAAAACAGAGCACTTACAGAAGTTAGTCAGCAGCAAAAACTTAAGTGTCACTAGAACTCCTTTTAGAGAGGCAGGTTAACTACAAGAGAAAATTAGTGAGATTTTAGTTTAAATAATCTGCAAGAGTATAAACATGCAAAACATTGCCTTTTTTTTTTTTATTTTTCAATATGTTCCTTAAAAGTAGACTTCAGACATAGCCTATAGATACTTGAGCATTTTGCTGTCTCCCACCATCAACACTTCGTTGATGTTTTACAGGAAAGGCAACATTAGCCGGTCGTTGCAGGCCCTTAGCAGACTCATTCGAATTTCTGGCTCTCCCTCCTACTTGCATTACTGTGGCTCTGGTATGTTGATTTGTCTGGTCCGGGGCAGGGGAAGAATATGCTATTTCGGTAATGAAAAGCTGTCATTGTGCTGCCAGTAGTGGAAGGTTATATATCACTTTTTATAACTAGAGGCAGTCTTCTCCCCTAGAAATTTGCTTCAGAAACCAGACAGAAATTCGTGCGTAGCAGGAGATATATTAAACTTCTGAAATCATGCACCAAATCCTGTGTCTAAATTGCAGAAGAGGATGTCCAACATCTCCATCTTTTAACAGATGCCACTTAGCTCTATTTTCTACAGTCTAACCAGTAGGAAAAAAAAAGCTAAACAAGATTATTTTATAGCCTCCATCTGGCAAGGGGAAAGGAGAGAAGTTTGACTGTTGGTGTTCACCTTAAACAGCATGGTGAGTCAGTGCTTCCTGAACTGCCGAAGTATAAAGGCAAACCAAACTTTCTGAAAATAAGGGGCAGTGGAAAGGGTCCCACACACGAATTTGTGCAGCGTTATTTAGGCTATTTTAGTTCAATAACAAATAAAAGTCTAGGGCATGCTATGAACACGCATGCATTGCTTTTGTTTCCTTGCACACAGGTAAAGGCCAGTTTTGGGAGGGGGAGGTAATTGTAAAAAAATAAAATAAAAAGCCACCCGCCCTCCACAAAACACTCCTCACAGAGCTACTTTGCAGATGGACTGCGGGCCACTGTGAGGGGTCCAGATTCAGGAAAGCACTGTCAGAAGACATCACCTACATTAAAATACATATATACAGAGAGAGATGTAACTTGCCGGTGCAAGCTCACCCACCAGCCTGCACGCCCGGGGCCACCTACTTACGTGGAGTGGAACATGGAGCCGTCCTTCTCCAAGAAGCCCTCGTAGTGAACCAGCATCATGTCCCCCCACTTGGTCCTCCTGTGGCAGAGGAACGGCTTCTGCAGCACCTCCACCTTCACGTCAGCCGCGGGGATCAGCGCCGCGGCCGCGCAGCCCAGCGCCGCGCCCAGCAGGGCGGCCCGCAGCGCCGCCGCCATCGCCGCCCCACAGCCAGGGCTCCGCGGCGCCCGCCTCAGCCCCGCCGTGCCGCCATCCCGCACCCACTGCCCTACGAGCCCAGCGGCGCGGCGCCCCGCGGCAGCGGCCAAGACCCGCCCGCTCAGCAGACGTGGCACCGGCCGTGATAGCCCCCCGCTTCCGACGGTGTGGGACGGAGGGCGCGCCACCCGATTGGCTCGCCTCAGAGCGAGCCCAGAAGAAGAAGCCGCCCATTGGGACCTATGCCTGTCCGTCCCTCAGCTTGACCAATCGACAGAAGAGTTCTGTGGGCGGGGCGCTGAGTGAAGGGGGCGGGCCTCAGCGCTCCAGGAAGCGAACGTTAGCGAGCGGGGGCGCCCCACGGAGCGCTCACACAATAGAGCCGGCTCCTGCCGGCCGCCGATTGGGCGGTGCTCTCAGCGAAGGCACGTTTCGATTGGCTGCGGAAGGCCACCTGCTTTGGGCGTTCTGCGCCTGCCCCCGCCCCCGGTCTCCAGTCGGTCACGTGGGTTGCGATTCCTAGAGCCGTTTGCGCTTCCGTAGCGCTGCGGGGCCGTTCTTTGGGTGTACGGCAGCGGCGCCTCGTGCGCTAGGAGCGTGGCGGCGCGGTCGGAGGGGGCAGGCTCGGCGGTGTGGGGGCCGGGCGGCGCGGGCGGCGCCCCGCTATGGCCCTGGGTGCCGGCAGCGCGGCGGGGCGCGGGGGGCGGCGGGCGGCGTGACTCCGCCGGGGGGCGGCCGCGCTGCATGGGGGCGGGGGCCGGCCGTCATGGAGGGGGTGCTGTACAAGTGGACCAACTACCTGAGTGGTGAGTTGCTGCCCGTCCTCAGCCTCTGCGCCCAGCCGGCTTCCCTAGCGGGACAGCTGCCCTCGTCTTCTTTTATCTATATCTATATATAGCTGTATACAAATATATCTATTTGTATGTATTTGCTGAGTCTGGATCAGCGCTGACCCTGCTGCGCGCCTTGGGTGTCCAGCCAGGCTGTCACATTGTCACCGTCCCATGCTGGAGGAGGCGTTTGAGCCGCTTGTGGGTGCCAGTGCTCGTCTGGGGCGCGTCCCTTGGCCTCCCTGGGGTTGTGGGTTGGGGTTTGGGGTTATTTTGGATGCGTTAGGTCATACGCACCAGTGAACTTCCCCGTTCTGCGCACCCCTGTGAAAGTTTGTACTGCGTTTTCTGAGTCGCTTCGGGGAGTCTGGGGAATCGCAGGCCTGGGAGGAAAAGGTGTCAGCATTAAATTGCACTTGGGGGATTTGGATGAAAATGCATTCAAAGACAAGATTAAAAAAAAAGACAAGAAAAAAAAAAAAAAAAAAAAGACAAGAAAAAAAGGGCTGTCCTGCTAGCGCTAGGCCCATTTTTGAATTTTTTGGGTGTTCCCTGTGCTATGGGACGCTTGCCTTCTGTAGCAGACTGGGAGTAGCTGTGTGCGGCCAGGGTTTCCTCAGCAGAGGTTAAAGGTGGTGGGGTCAGAAATGCTGCAGAGGCGCGGAGGGTGCGATGCCGCCCCAGTTCCTGTGGGGTGTCCACCGCCCAACACGTTGGGGTTGGGGGTGGTTTGTAATTTGGGGTGTGTGGGTGGGGTCTTGCCTGGTGCAAACCTCGCTCTGAGCTGGTAAGGCAGTTTGGAAACTTGGTCGGAAAAAAATAACCACGACCTTGACATTGCCAGGTGCAAGTTTTGCTTGGGAGTGTAGGCAAGAGGGCTGCCTTCCTGCTTGAATTTTTTTCAGAGAGGCTGGAACAGCTGCACCTCTCTGGTTAGTTGGGGAAGTGTAGGAAATCAAAATTAAACAAAGAAAAAGCTGAAGCACAAGCAAGTGATGAATTCTTGTGGCAGGGGCATGGGGGGGGAGTGGTGCATGAGGCTGGATTTATTGTTGTGCTGGGAGATTGCTGCGGCTTTTCCCCTTTAGACAATAGGTGTTCTGAGAGGGGAATCAAAAATTGTCAGGTTTCAATGAATAGGCATGGATTATTTTTTTTCTTTAAATTATTTGTGAATGCTCTTGAATTATGGAATGTGTGGCAGTAGGAGCAGCCATGCTTGGCTTTTCCATTTGGGTTGCAGAACTCGAGCAACATTATTAGTCCTTTCCCCATAATAAAAGTGTCCATGGTTTGGTCAGTCTAAAGTTCTATCTGTTTGGGTTTTTTTGCATTGCTTAGATGCCGGGGCGTATTTGGAACCCTCGTGCTTGCTTTTGTGGTGTGAGGTCTGGGGAGTGAGTGTCTGTCAGAACCAGTGCGTGTGTAGATGACTGACTGGCGTTTGGCATTGTAGCATTTGTGCCTGGGTATGGTTATGGTAGGATCAGCTGGACTAATTTTCTGTTTTGATGGTAAGATGAAGACAAAGAACCAGAAATATTCTAGTTCTATGGAAATGATTTATTGTTTTTTTTTGCTAGCCACATTGATACGCACTTTCATCCAAGCGACGCTTCGTGAAGAAGGATGACACTTTGCAAACCTCAATCTAAGTGAATGCAGACTGAAGGAATCTCTTTTCCTTGCATGTGTGAGATTTTCCCCAGCTGAAAACTAGATGAGTTTTTGTTCTCAACAGAGAGAAAATCAGCGGTAGAGTATTGCAGCATCTTTCTGATTTCTTTGCTGAAACTTGACTCCGCTAATAAATGCGGTGGTCAAGGTCGCTCCGTGCCTTTTCTTAGTTTGTAGAAGGCCTGTCTGGTGTGCATCTGAGAACGGTAAATTTGCTGTTCTGCAAGCTAACTAGGCTTACATGTGCTTTCTTTTGACATGAAATGAAGACTTCCTGCCCTGAAGCCATTAAGTTATAAATTTATGCGATGATGCAAAAAAAAAATCATGTTGGAATGCAGAGTTTATCGTAGCAGTAGCACAGAGCTGGGGAGTGAGCGACAGGAAAGCCTCCTTTCGGGGATTAAGGGAAGCAAGAGGGTTCAACAGGTCATCCAGAACAGTATTTCTGTCAGTATTCTGCTTTTCCTCTTGCTCAAGGTTAACTGCTCTGGTGCTGCGTGGTGTTAATGTTGTACGCAAAGCGTCAGGAAAACGGGTGTCACCTTTTGCGTGTCGGTGTTTGCCCGTATTAGTAACACAGCGCTGATGTAAACAGCAGGTATCTTACGCCCTTTCCTCCTCACAGCGAGGAACGCACCTTTGTTTCGCACAGGGAGGAGGTAAGATATTTGCCAAAGAACAAGCTTAAAACTGTAGAAAAGGAGAACTGCTTTCCCTTCTTGCTGTGAGAGAGGAGCTGATGGATTTCGTTGGTAATTGAGTCTATTTTTGGAATTTTGGTTTTATATAACCCCTTCTGTCATTGCCATCGTGAGAGGTCAAGTCTGCACCAACTTGTTTTGCCCTGGCTCTTGGGCAGGGAGCTAGATCTCTGTTGCAAATTACATAGTTATTGGCAGCAAAAACATTTCAGAAGTAGGAAACAAGCTTGGCTTTCAGTGGGCAAAGGGCAAGGAAAGCACGGCACGATTGCCAACAACTGAAAGACAGATTAGCTTGCTTTACTGCTCAAACAAGTTATCTTGTTTTATAATAAATGCACTTGTTTGCTTTATATAGATTAGGATAAATTGGGTTAGTGTTACTTGATTTCTGCTTTGAGATAGGGTTTTCCTCTAGTGTTGATCCTGTGCTCACGTTGTGGTCTCTATCTGCAGCGGTGCCAGTGCTGCCTCTGAAATCTCTGAATTTAGAGAGCTGAGATTTTAGAGTTTTTCTCTCCCCTAATGCTATGGCCACCAGACAGTGATTTCTCAATGTGATATTTTTGTTTTAGTTCAAGTGAAGTGTACCAACTTTGGATCTTATGCATGTACACAGGTCTAGCCTACAAAAATCCACTTGGGATCTTGTGTTTGCAGTGAGCGTGACCTGAGATTGCTCTTGTCTATGCTTCCCCCGCTAAATTGGTTAAACCCTTCAGGGCACAGAGAACTTTGCAAGCAGAATTACCGCTGACTTATAAAGTGTGATAGCAGTTTTTCACTTGAGCAAATATATGATGCCTCTGTAAACTTCAAATTATTAATCCTCAAAACCCAAAGCTGAGTGACTTAAATCAGGCAGGCATGTAAGTTGGCCTCAGCTGAGCTGACAGTAAAGCTTGTAACTTGATCTTAAAAAATTCCTAGATTTCATCCTTTGCCAAAACTCTCTACTTAATGTTAGCATTGCTTGTTAAAGGTTGTGGAGGCTAGGGACGGGCTTGTAGCATGGATAAAGGGAGTGTAACTGTTATTTCAGTACTGCTTGTTGTCGTAAGCAGTTGGGGTGACAAAAGTATTACCCTATACCTTCCCTATAGCTCCTCGGTCCGCTGTGCTGCCTCTGCCTGTGGTCCTCGCTGAGCCTAGAGCATTCTGGCGTGGACAGCATCAGAGCTGGGTCCTGGCTGCAGTGTTGCAGCAGGAAAGATCTCAGACCAGGGGATGCTGCTGGCAGGACAGAGAAAAGAGAGAATGGAGGTGAGCTTCACCTGAAGGCTGCTCTTTGCTGTTTGGAAACTGCCTCCCCACAGGACTCTCCGACTGAACTGAAGCTGCGATTCACACTTTGTTAACCATACCTTCTGATTAGCAAAAGAAATTTCTTTAGTTGTTGGAGATTACCTTGTGAAAATAATCTGCAATTTTGATTTCTCACCAGGCTTATAGAGTGAGTAAACTAACGCTTACCTACAGGGAAACAGGGCGTGGAGTTGAGGAAGACCTTCCTTCAGTGGTGTATGTAAAAGCTTGGCACTTTGAGTCAATTTTTCTGCTGAAATTCAATTCAGTTCAGACCTTCAGTGAAGGCACGCCTTGCCTGGGACCACTGGCCACAGGCAGGATTGCTGCTGACTCTGGAAAAGGTGGTGTGTATCAGCTCCTGGCTTGGGGATCAAAGCAGCTTCATCATTAGAAAGAAAAATGCTGACTGCCTCCGCTGACCTGCCTAGTATTCTTTGTATGCTCCGTGAAATGGCTTTGATAGCTTTTCTTCACAAAGCTAAGCTTTTCCTGGTTTTAACTATTCACTTCCTTAATTGTGCTGAGTAACTCTTACCCTAATTCATCTTCCTCGAGGCATGACACCCTCTCATTCATGCCATCACTAGTGATGCTGTATCATACCACATACCATAGTTTGCTCTCTCCACCTTCCTGTCTGCAGTCGTCCACTCTCGGTTTATTGTTGTGCTCTTCAATCTTCAATTTCAATTTATCCCAAGATGCCAAGAGCCAGCACTAGGCAGTAAATTTCAGCTTTCACATAAAACTTTAAATTACTCTTGTCTTCAGTGATTCAGAATTCCTTAACAAACCTGGGAGGAGAGCTCAGGAAAACATGGAAGAGCAGTAGTTTTTATAGCTTGAATCCAGATGCACATGATACCGTTTACAGTGAGTCTTTGTTTTGCGAGTTTAATTTAAGAAATCTGACCTTTTAGGATGGGAGACACATACGCTTCCAGTTGATATCAAACTCTGGAAATAAGGCCCTGTGTTTTTAGAGATGGAGGAAGCAATTGAAAACTTCACACTTAGATAAACAATTGATTCTAAAAAGCTTTTGTTTATCATTTTTCCCTCTGGGTATAGGCCAAGTTCTGGTCATATAAAATGAGAAGTCTGGCTTTTGTGGAGGTGGACCTAGGCAGCTGAGATTTCTGTTGCCTTCAGGGCAACTATGGCTATGGCTATGACTATGGTCAGTCTGTATTACTGACCATAGCTGCTCTAGGAGACCAGGCATTAGTTTAGATGGGTGACTGAGTCTCACCCAGTCCTGGCTACGCTTCTCACCCAGGATGCTTCAGGGACTAGTTAGTTCATTCTCTTTGGAGTTTGCGTAATTACATTTGTGTGGTTTGACCTTCTTTCTCATCTCTCGCTTCCTTTCCTCCCCGTTCTTTTCACGCAGCAATCTTGCTTTTGTCATACCTTTTTGGAATTGAGTAACGTGCTCACGGCAGAAAAGTTTGATGAGGCTGCAGGAATGGAAAACTCTGTCCCCTTCTCTCCTCTGTGGGTGTTGGAGCAATGCTGCAGAGCCTACGCGGTGCAGTGTTCCCTGCCAGGTATGCTGCAGTACCGGTGCCTCTGCATTCAGACCTGCACTGAAATAAATAAGTGATCTCCAGGGAATGGCTGGGTAGGACAGATACGAGAGGCGTGGCAGAATGATGGTGAAGAGATAACGCCTTGTGTGTTTACATGAATTCATTGCTTTTGCTCGGTATGGCCTGATAACCACCCCAGGAGTGGGAAAGAGGAGCAGCTAGTTTGCTGGGGCTGGGAAGTGTAAACAGAGGAGGGAAACTCCTAGGAGCTTTGAATGACTTTAATTAAGTGTGTCTGGGCAGTGGCCTGGATTACTGAACTTTTGCCTCCATCACTCTCCATGATCCCCTCTCTGCCCTTCATCCTTTCACTGCAACCCCTTCAAAAATGCCTGACTGCTGGTGCATTGCACTCTCTGTGCCTTGGATGGTCACTGGCATAAAATCGTTCGCAAACAAACCCAGTTGCCCTGTGATGGCAGGATGCTTTTTCAACGCTACTAGCACTGCCCTAACAATTACGTTTGAAATGAGGGTGGACTTTATGGGACCCCTGCGGGAAAAATCATTTGGGAGAGGGTCACTGTGTTAAAGCCGTTTCCAGCTGTTGCTTGCTTCACTTGAACCTCTAGTGTCCCTCAAACAAGTGCTTTAAAAAAGTGGTACCATTGCTGAAGTGCTAAATCTGTTAACTTCGTTACCTTTAGGGGCTTTTGGTATTGATTCCTGTTGTTAATGTGCACATAATCAGAGTAAAATTGCAGTATCAGCATTTCTAGAAGTTGCTCTCTAGGTGAGAGTGTCGCCGAAATCGGGAAGAACAAACCTCGTAACACCAATGTAGTGTTAAAAGGCAGGCATTCTTTATTCACAGTGCCGGATGCACGGGGGATCGCTCCACCTAACGTGCATACCTTCAAGCAGCAACTTGCCCGTTTATATGTAGCAAAGTATTACATATGCATAAAGTTTTCCGATATGCCTATACATATGCATAAGCTGTCTCCGCTTTGTATTAAAATTAGCTTCAGGAGGTCATTTCCATAAGTCCAACCCTACTGCGCTTGCTCAGTGCCTCCTGGTGGTGGTCGTTGGAGGGGTCGTGGGGATGAAGGCTGATGGCTCCTCTTCGTC
>BOSO01014656.1:0-15206 GCA_018403395.1 Gorsachius goisagi | reverse complement strand
GTGGTTTAGGTTAAACTTACTACCCACATGAGGTGAAAAACTGTAGATAAGAAACTGACAGTGTGTGGACTGTGCATCATTAAAGAAAAAGAAGAGATTTGTAGTAAATTGCCTATCTTTGTTGCCGGCCTTGGAAGGCATGTAGGGGACAAAATGTCTAGTATTTTGTCGAGATGAAGATAGCCAGGGATGGGAAACTACAGAGGTAAAGGGGAATGTTTCAGGGACAGGCAGCTGGCAGATACCAGCTGTGTTGTTCTGGCAGCAGAATGAGGGGGGTAAAAGCCAAAGTTCACGAAAAGGACAAGGTGAAGAAGAGGAGTGGATGAGGTAAACGACCCCTGAAGACCACCGACTCAAATCACTGAGCATGTGCAACTGGGAGGAGACTATGTAAATGATTCCCAGGAATTTATTTACCTATCCCTGCCTTTTCCGAGGAATGCAATGAATATGTATGTAAAACTAGTGTATAAACTATGCAATTAACCCTGTGCGGCGCGTACATTAGGAGGCGTGATCCCCTGTGCGTCCGGCGCTGCAATAAAGAATTCCTGCTTAGAAGTCACCAAGACTATGGACTCCTGACTTCGGCTTTTCACGGCTTCAAGGCTCGGCCCCGAACGAGTCCCTCCGGCCAAAACCGGACCAAGAGATGCTGCCACACTTCAGCGCGGCGCCGCGGCCTTGCACATCAAAGCCGCACGCAGTCCTTCTCGACCCCCCGTAGCCGCGTCTCCCCGGCACCCCCAACCACCAGCCGCTCACCCGCCCCGGGCCCCCGGGGTGCCCCCAGCAACCCTTTGGGCCCAGAGCGCCCGCAAACGCAGGGCGAGAGGCGGCAAAGGACGGGGGGAGGCAGCCAAGGGCCACGGCGAGCCGGGGCGGACGAGCAGGGAGCAACCGCCGCCTCAGCACCCGCCGCTTCGGCTCCCGGGGGCGGGCGGGAGGAGCCGGCCGGCGGGCGGGCGGGGCCTGGGCCGCGGCCCGCTGTGCCGTGCCGCGCCGCGCCGCCCCGCCTCACGCCGCCACACACCGGCGCTGGAGGTGAGGGAGCCGCGGCGCTGCCGGCCGGGCGGCTCGGGGGGCTCGGCGGGGCGCCGGGGGCTGGGGGGAGGCCTCCCGGGGGGCGCCTCGCTGGAGGCCCTCCACAGGCTGGCCGCGGGCTCCGGCCGGGCGAGGCGACACCTCCGTGGGCGCAGTGCCTCTCTTCCCCCACTCCGTGGGGCACCGGTCTCGGCGCGCGGCGTGGGGGGCTTCGGCGCGTGGTGCCTGCTTTTTTTTCTGTTTTTGTGCTTAGAGCTGTACCGTTCCCCCCCGGGGAGGGAGGTCTGCGGGGGAGGCCGGGCGGCGCGGGGCTGGGGGCTCCCCCCAGCCGGGCTGCGGCAGGTGCTGAGGGGGGCCCGGGCGCGGCCGGTCCCCGGTCCCCGCTGGGGAGCCCCGCCGGCAGCCGAGGCCGTGCCGGCTGCAGCCCGGGGGACTGACAGAAAACGGGTCTCATTTCTGGGCTTTTTGTGTTCGTTTCGTGGGGGGATTTTTTTTTTGTTTGTTTGTTTCTGTGAACTTCCACGGGCTTCTAAGTCTCTTCATTGTGGGGTTGTAGCTTTCGGGGGTGCTGCTGGGGAAGTAGAAACCAGCAGCGTGTGAGGGAACGGCGAGGGGCGGGCTCCTGCCCGCCCTGGGCACCGGCTGCCGCGGGCTGAAGCTCTGCTGCGGCTGAAAGCTTTTTCTGGTGGGCGCAGCCCATCCCCCGGCGGCGGGGCTGGGCGGCCGCTCCCCGCTGCTGCCTCGGGGAGAGCAGGGGCGGGCTGGGGGGGGGTCTCTGTCCTCCCCGCTGAAATCACTGAATAGCGTCCGACAGCAGGAAACCCCTAAGTACTAAAGTTACCGCCTAGTACCACGGAGTGGTTTTCCTGAAGTGGCAGTGTTTGCAATATGCTGCTTAGGTGGTTAGAGGTTGGTTGTTGTTTTAGGGTTCCCCCCCCCTCCCTCCCCCTTTCTTTTTAATTCTGGTGCTTTAAAACGGAGCTGTGGTACGTGCTGTTGCTTTAGGAAAACTTTGTGCGGATGTTATGTTAGGTCTCCCAAAGGAAATGTAAATATACTTGTTTCATGTTGCTTCTCAAAGGATATTGCTTAAGGTGAAGGAACAGTGGTTTTGTTCCTTCTGTTTTTTTAGAGTTACTTATTTATGTAAATGTTTCGAGCTAACATTTGCATAATGTAAGGTGGAGGAGGGCTCAGATCAAAATTAAAACCACAGAAACTCGTCCTAAAATGAACCCAACATAAGGAGCATCAGCAGCTTGGGAATTAGTGAATGTCTATTGTAGCACCCACTGGTTTTTTTTATGTCTCAATGCAAATTTATAGGATGGTTATCCCATGGCTTATTATGGTAGAGATGCTTTTTAATAAAGTTCATTAAACTGTGTCCCCAAATTCTTTAATCTTCAAAGCAGAGAATACGTAGTCTGATGAATGCCTAATGTAGTTGTTACTTTGACTCTTCCAGAACCTAAAAACCATAAATAATTCTTGATTTGTCACGTCTCTCCTCCACCCAGATACTTTCTCCCATCCTTAACGTACTTTTTTGCCTTGTAGCCATCTCAAAAATGACTGACTAAACCAAAAATTGAACACAAATATTTAATCTGTTTTGTTTTTAAAGGTCAGTTTCAGTAATTAATACATTGAGGGGAAAAATAAAACATTATTGTAAAAATGTTCCTCTTCACTCTTTTTATTTTTCTGTATTGCATCTCTTTCCTGGATTCTTCTCCTCCCCCAGTTAGATAAAACAGGGAGTGGAAAACTGTTTTCTAAGTTTAGGAATTGATCCTTAAACGGTTAAAAACAGCAGGAGGTTTCTTTCACTGAATTCGGTTGGTGCTAGTTTAGGGCTGTTTATAGTCTTTAGTTATGCATTTAGGTTGTCTTGATATCGGGAGAATTGAAACACATGGCTGAAAATAAGCATATGCTTACATGGTTTGCTGTAGTAGTGTATGTGGAATGGTGGTGGGTTTTTTTTCAGTTTTCTAGCCTGTAGGTAGCTAAGGGAATTATTTTTTTTTTATTATTTTATTTTATTTTTTTACTTTTGACACTAGCAGAATGGGCCAGAAACTATAAAAAAATACTTTCTCTCTGGCTGGTGTTGAAAACGTGCTTACTGATTCTTGCAGCTCCACGTGTGCCGTGTCTGCTCTGTGCGTTTATGGTCTGTGTAACCAAGGCACATTAAGTGTGTTGCCGTTCTCGGCTGCTTTAGGATGGAAGCTGGCAACAGCCTTTCCTTAGGACCTGGGCAGCTGTCCGTAAGGTGCTGCCTCCCCTTCTCCCCCCCAGCTCCCATTTGGTTTTAAGGGGAGATAAGAGCTGCCGTACAGTTTTCAGCACCCTGTTGGGTACGGTGCTGTGCTAACCCTTGCTGAGAGCCTGCCCTAAGCATTTGGTCCTACACAATGATTGCGGAATGTATCCTTGTTGGGGTTGCAGTGTGGTTACTTTGGTTACCGCTGGTCATTACATGGTGCTGTAGTTGACATTTATATACTGTGGAAGCTAAAAAGCAAACTTCACTAATCAGGCAAAACGTGCGCTTAGAAGCATACAGATGAGCAGTTTGTTGTATGCTGTAATGTTCAAACCCCCATATTGCTTAGAACTGAACAGCAAACTCCACACAAGTTAAATGCGATTAAATGCTTTTCTAAATGAAGTCATACTGACAGTGCTAGGCAGGGATTGGGAGTACGGTCCTCATGCCTCCCCTGTGATCTAGGGTTAGGTACAGCTTGGACCATTCTTTAGCTTCTAGGTGTAATTTCTGTTTGAATCCATTTATACCTGCTTGTTGTGGGCCCACACCACTGATACTCTGAATTTTATTTTCCCTAAATAGATCAAGTGTCTGATTTGTCATCGCAGATTCCTGCTGTGGTTAGGAGGTCATGCGTCTTGTGTTATTCTTCACATTTGTACAGTCCAGAAAGAGCTTTTTCTCCTTCTGTGTGAGGAAGAAATTTCAAGACCTCCCTCAGTGAGCTGGAAACCCCATCTTTTACCTTCCCTCTGCATTCTCCAGTTGTGAACTAGAAAACCGTATCAGCCTGTTGCGAGGTACAATATCTACCATTTTACTGTTATTTCCTCCTTGCTGTAAACCCAGCTGTTTTATTTGTGATCAGCAAAGTAGGGGGAAGTTGTAGGTGTTGCAAGTGCCTTGTATGTGTTTTTTATTTTGAAATATGAGATTCTTAAAAACTAAAATAGTAAGCTAGCATTAGTTTCTTCAGTATGTCACGGCTATGATCTGCATCACAGTCAAGAAGTAAGTTACTTGTAAAATTTTGTGTGTGCTATGTATGTGCATAGTCATAGGGTGCTTCTGTCTAGTAAAGCAGATGCTGGATGATGGCCATTTCATAAACTCTGCTGATTTTTATTGCTAGCTCTTTTAGCTCAAGATTCATGTCTTGTGTGACCGCATGCCACCCAGCCAGTCCCCTGTGTTTGGTTCCCTTTGGTTTTTATGTGATCCTTGCTGCTGCAGTATTTCAAATTTTATGGATAGCAATACACCTTTTAAAAATGTCTCTTTGAGGCCAGGAAACCCCCATATTATGTACCCTGGAGCTGAGTCACAGAGGCTAAAAGATTCATCCAATGCTGTGTAAGAAATGCATGTCTACAGGTCATGGCCCAGTGTTAGTAAGATGAATTTTATCCTTTCTTAGTGGAGACCAATGCACTGTGAATCACAAAACTCATCCTATGAAAAAAGTACTAGGGATCTGGAATCGGGTTCTGCTTGGCTCATTTTGTCTCTGTACAAACTTACTGAGTTGACAGATGTCTGGCATGTGAAGATATAAATTGGAAAGCCTATCTTGGTGTTCTTTGACTACAGCTGCTAGTTTATGATCAGAATTATATTAAGTACAGTGAACACAAATACAAAGATGGTTCAATTACACAAATACTTAAGAAGTTGAACACCATTCAACAGTACAACATTGTTGTAATTTACAAATGTGGTTATTAATTCTTGTTCAAAAACTCCAGAAACATAGCTGTCCCTGAAGGAAACGGCTAGCATTTAAGACTATAGTGTGATGTGCAGTGCAGTTCAATGGGATGTTGCCTTCAGCAGCAAAGCTGACTTAAAAATACAGCTGTTACAGCAGTTTGCCTTTTTTTTTGACTGCGATTGTACAACTGTTCGTGAGGCTTTGTGATAATATCGGATCACTGAACTGATCTGGGTTAAATACAATTTTGCAAGAACAAAAGAAACTGGTGTGGAGGGCAGCTATTTTTCAACTGACTTTTTAACTGGTGCAATTTGCTGGTACCATTTGTGGGGTTGTGCTTTCAGGGTGTGTAAATGGCTGTGGAGAGGCGGAAGAGAAGTAGAATGTAGCAGAGTGAGACTTGTTAGCTTTTTTTGCTCTTGGGAAGATAGTCTGTGAGATTGCTGTCGGCTTTCATGTGATTTAGTCAAGAGAGAGAAACTTATTGCTTGGTTGCAACAGCTGTTGTCCCCACCATGTCCCCAGTCTTCATCATAGTCTAAATCTCACTTTTTGGGCTCATCGGGGCTTTTTCCTCTTGTTACCACAAACTATAGCATAGCAAAGCCCCTGGACAGACCTGTGTCTGCAAAGAGAGTGAATGGGCTGGTGTCTTCTTGATCTGTTTTGTTCTTGGGCTGTTTTGTACCCAGAACTTCCTATCCCTCTCTATCTGGGAAAGAAATTTTTTTTTTTTCTTCTGGTGACTTTGTTTTCATGAGAAGTTCTTTGCTTGGGTGCCAGTGTGAGTCAGCTAAATGCCAGAGGGTACATCCATGCAGCTAAATGATAGCTTAATTGTAGCAGGGGTGTGCCTTGTCTCCCTCCAGGTCTCAGCATAGCTAGTCCCAGCAACAACAGCTCAGGGAGCAGGGAGGTGTCAAGCTGATGGGAGCCCCAGGTCTGTACTGGGGCTGGTAGCTGTGCTGGCCTCTGTCCTGTGTTTGCTGCTCTTGCTCACTGGTGTGTGTAGAAAAGTTTCCCAGTGCTGGAATGGCACTCCCATTTAGTTAACATAAACTCTTGTGAAGTCTCCTGCCGTTACCCACAAGACCATGAGAGCCAGTAAGGGTTTCCTCTCAGATTTGTTACAAACTGATGTTTCTTCCACAAATCTTAAGGCTGATTTTCTTCAGTTCATAAAGAGGATTAACTGCATGAGATAGCATGTCTCAAACTGTGGTTTGCTGATGATTTTTGAGGCAACAGTAGGGTCACAGGCTATGTGTCAAATGGTCTTAATTTTTTCTTCAGCTTACTGAAGGTGTCTGCTGATCTCTGAGTGACTTGGAGGACAGTTTGTAATCTGTTGGCTTACAAAATTTGGGAAATATGTTTTCTTTGTTTGGGCTTTTTCCCTAGGAGTTGTTGGTGAACCATCCTAAGCACTCAAGACCCAGAGAAATGGGGAGCAGCTGAGTTTTTATTTGGGTAATGTAAAAATCCATTGCAGCCACCACTGCTGTCTATCTCCAATTTGAAGATTAATAGAAATACTTCTTTTGGGTCAGGATAGCAGCCTTAATGATTATGTCCCTTCCCTAACTCAAGCTGTAAAGTTGTAGGATTATTAAAAAGGAGTTTAGAAACTCATGGGCTTCCTGTTACGGCTATATATGAAAATCTTCAGAGGATGATTGAACTAAATGGAAAGATTCTGGGATTCCCTGGATATTGCTAAGATAACTTTACATCTTGAAAGGTTCTGCAGATTTTCTTTCCCATTGTACCTAATTGAAGTCTTGGTTTTCACGTGTCATCAGTCAAGGCTTTTTGCCTGAGAGTAATGCCATGTTTGTATGAGGCCATGCCTGGGTTTTACAGTGCAGCAGTTACTACACGTGGGTAGTGGTATGCAGTTGGCTTGTCTGGCAGTCGTTGATGACAATAGGACAGTGACAGGGTTTTCTTTAACCCCTAGAGAAGAACCAAACACAACCTCTGGATAAGAACCAAAACTACCTCAGGTAAGAACACTGAACTTTATTTTCAGTAGTGCTTTCTCAGTTGAGTTTCGTGGGACACTTTAAAGTTGCTTCAGTGTCAAGTTTGACATTCAGAGCTCCAGTAAGGACTGTCAGATGTGTCACGGACCTTTGTCTTCAGTGTGCTCTTCTTTTGTTCTACTGTCTTACAAATGTGAGAGGGCTTGTGTACTGATTTGTTTGAATATACAAACACTTTTGTATGCATAATTCTAAAAAGAATATTGCCCAAGTAATAAATAATCCTGTTCAGTCTTTTTTCTCCAGTGTGTCTGCTGACCATATTAGGAGAGGTTTATCTGAGGATGGAGGGGTGAAAATTTACCTTCTTGGGTGCTGGAGAGGTTGCCATGCGGTGTAGTCTTTTGGCTTATGAGTCACGATAAAGAGTGCTGCACCTTTACCCTCTTTGTAGTGCAAAGCATAATCAGCAGATCCACACCTGCAGCCACTGATTAGCATCTCCTCCATTTGAATTTGTGGTATGTTCTATGTGTGTCTGTTCAGAGAGCAGAGGGGGTGGTCCTGATCTGTGTGATGTGGAGATTGCTTCTTACCCAGCCCACCCAGGTCCTGGTCACCAGGCTGCAGAAAGACAAAGTGGTGTTTCTGTGGCCATGAGTGGTCTTGTATAACACCCCTCAGAGTTCTGGATTAGTCTGGAAAGAAAAAGGCATGTGTGGCTTACCTTGCATGGAGGAGTCATCCTTAAGGGAAACTTGAGTACCCAGGTTCTGCCAAAACTGGTGTCTTTGCTTGATTTTGAGTGATGTGGAAGTCAGTATGGATAATCGTGTAAGGTATATTGCAGTGAATGAAGGCAAGCACACACAGAAGCTTTTGAAGGACTGGTACTTTAGTCCTTTATTCTCCACGCAACCTTGCTCACACTTTAAGGAAAAGGAACTTTCGCGTTCAGAATGCTAGTGGAAGGAGGGAAGAGAGATGTCCCACCAAGTTCAGTCACTTTGTTCAACACAGAAACAAAGGAAGTATTATCAAGTTTTTTGGCTAGGAAACAGAAAACCTTTTCATGGGAATTCACAGCTTCTGGTTTTGTTTTTAATACAAACATGGTGATGTAACAAGTCATCTCATTAAATAGTGATACTTGTACATTTCATGTTACCAGGTTTTGTTTACACTGCGAACCTTTTCCCAGCTATTCACGGATCAGTATAGCAGGACACTGAAGTATTGCAAGTGAAAAGAACATTATTATGTATTTCTGAGTGACAAGGGAAATCTAAATTGGAACCTTACTTTGATTCGAGGCTTTGCCAGTCTTTACACTAGAACTAGTTTGAAACTACTGGGAATGTGGATGAGTAAGGATCATAGTCTTTCATGATCACTTTTTCTCTGGTTGTTAGACTTCTGCTGAAGTGTGTGGTGGTGATCCTGTACAGGGATGTGGTGCTGCTGGGACTACTTTAATATTCAGTCATGTCAATATGGTGACTCTTAGCATAAGCAGAAAGCAGAGATGACGTTGTTAAAGATGCAGTTTGACATCTGATTTCTAGCAGAAAAACACACATAGAATATTATTGCTTGGTGTGCAAATAATGGAATTCAAGTATGAGATGTTAAAAGCACTTAAAATTAAAGCACAAATACCTGTTTAATTTTAAGATACCTTTTAAAATTCTGTTGTAACTAAATGAAGCCATGAATTTAGGAAAAGTTTTAGTGATACTGATTCTGAGAAGGAAGAATTTCAGACCTTCAATAAAACAATCAATAGTAATTCGGAAGGACCTCTTAAATGGCAATGAGAGTGGTAAATCGCTTTTGTTTCATTTATGTAGGAATACTTCCTAAAATGATTACTGTTAAATTAAGATTTCTGTTGTTTGTTTTTTTTAAAATACAGTTTTTCAGAGCCAGGACTGAAGTGGCTTATAACTATAGATATTTAGCTTAAGATGGTTCATGTACCGCTTCACATCAGAAATGTATTCTTAAGGATGTTTTATTCAAAGTCTTATGCTTCAGCATTTGAAAAAAGAAACTCCAACAGTAGGAGAAGCGTCCTACTTGTTAGCCATCGAAACTTTAATTAAGTCTTGGAGTATTGCAAACTGTCATCTTTATTCAGTCCCAAGCTCTCTGTCTGGAGTTATGTAGAATATGGGCAACTAATTTTGACCTGTCTGTGGAGAAATATTTTAATTCTCTGCATATGTTAAACAGCAGATTCAGTGCACTGTGGTGTTCTCATGCAAAATAGCCAAGAAACATGCCAGTGCCTAGCTCAACTGGATATTTTGTAAGGCTGTTTCATGCCTTTGTTTAGGGCTTACAAGGTTGCTTCTCTTTCTTCAGGTTACTATAGTGCTAGAGAACATACCAGTTTTTGTTGTGTGTTGGTGTATACCTTAGGTGTGACTTTTGTCATGTGATTTGCATACACTTATATTGGAGTCTGAAATGTTAATGCAGCCAGACGGACCCCACCTAGGACTATCTATGTTATTTGACCAGGTGTTTGTAGCAGAGTAGCAGAACTGGAGGTTTTGAGCAGCGAATGGGTACTTTGAGTCACCTACAGCCTATATACAGCCTGCAATGAAGGCAGTGTTTCCCTCATTTATGTCTCCTTACATCAGCAGACTAGGTTATTATTATGTGAGCACAGGCTTTCCTGTTGTGCTGTAATTAGCCAAGGATGAGGATACAAAGCTTCAGCATAAAAGAAACGCATTTGGAAGCACTGTTCAGAGTTACTGGTTCTCAAATTGAGATTATTGCCTTCTGTTAGCAGCTGAGCGGATCAATTGACTTCCTCCTTCCAATAGTGATCCAGTAAGTCATTAAACTAATTATTCCATTGCTAATTAGTACTCTCACTTTTTTCCTTTTCTGTGTAGGCTTGGTTGTAAAGGTGGGTCTGTAACATGCACTTGTCTCTCTCTTAATTTTGAAAGACACCGTGCTTGCTGTGGGAAAGCTATTTGTGTTGTAAGATGAATGTACCTTGCAACACCAAGGAAGGAAATTGTTATCTCTGTGTTTCAGCAATGTATATGAACAGTATTTTCGTACTATATGAATAGCTAGAAATGTTGTTTGGAAGGGAAAAAAGAGCCATGGTCTGCTTTGTTTCAGGTTGGGGGGTGGGCTCCAGTTTCTAGGTGTAGCTGGATTTCTTTGGGATCTAAACTCCATTGTACTAAAGCCCAGACAGAGCATGTGTTGTATGTTACTGACCTCTGAGTTTATTTTGACAAGTATTTTCAATGTTTGAACCTACACAGCTTCTTTTCTGCTTCACGTGCTTTATGTCACAGAGGTGACAGGAAAGAACCTGCTCAAGAAAGATCACTGTAGTTAAGGTGCATTTGTGATCAACAGTGTGACTTTGGTGCAGCCCCGAAGAAGTTGTGCACCATAGGAGTATCCTAGCTCATATTTCTGGTGCTTGAATTTATTGACCTGTGATGTAAGAATGATAATTTTTTTTAACACCTGTTTGGCCTTATGTGGAGGTCAATCATTAACTACTACGCAGCTATGAACATCTGCATGATTACAAAGTGCAGTTAGCTTTAGCAATTGCCTTGACTCCTCCCAGTTTGTGCATACACATCACTGAGACTACCTGTCATTCAGAATTGCCCTTTGCATCTCACCCTTGAATTGCAGTTCCAAGTTTGGTATGAAGTGACGATCTGCAACAACAGAATGTTGAAACCTAATCAAGACCCTTTCGTACTGTTCATATTCCCTTTGTTAGTTTGCTGCACAGGCTTCTCATCCATGGCCTTTCCCTCTGACACATGTAGGAGCTGAAGTGGTGAGATCTGAGTCTAGGTATTCTTTGGGTGAGCAAGGGAAACCCCTGCAAGGGAAGAGATGGGTGTGTGCCCTGATGCAAAGATTGAAACATGGCTTCCACCTGGTCACTGCTTTTCCATACTTGCCCACATTTCTTCTATGTGGGCAAAGACCCCTCTGGCTCTTACTAGCAATCTTCCCAATGGCAACCTTGCTGGTGCCCTAAATCAGCCTTGTGGCACAATGCTGTGGGCCAGATGTGCCCCAGGATATAGCTGGCAGAGGGGAGACATCAGTGCCATGTTGATGGGGATGACTGGTTGCATCTGGGGTCCATGTAACGTATTATTGTAAAGAACTGATGCACGTACATAATCTGTGGCTGGTTATATCTATGTTTAACTTGGAAAGGAATTGTGAAAGTTACCTGTGTTTGAAGGACTGCCTGATCTCTTTGGTCGCAATGTGTTACTGTACAACGAAGTGTAGCTTTGCATGTTTCGTTCTTCTCGCATCAGGTTATGTTTGAGTAATTAAAAGTTCTGTTTGAAAAAAAATGGCTAATGAACAAACATCTTTTTATTAAACCAAGGCATTTAGTGAGAACTGTAGTAATAAAAAGCATCTGTACTAATTATGTATTAGAAGCTAAGTTGCTTAACTTCATTATTTCAAATAATAACACGTACTACCAGGTCATAATCTAAGTTTGATTGTTCATTTGCCTTTCAAAAGGGAGACACTGTAGACTGAAGTGTTTTGGTTTTTTTTTCCCCTCACCCTGAGGCAGTGGTTTATTTCAGAAATATACACCACGGCAATTACGACAAAATCTCTTTAAAACTTCTTCCATATATGGCATTGTCATAGCTTTTATTTGAGCTGAATCTTATCTATTTATGACTGTATACCTGTGCCAGGCTGAATTTGTGATCAGAGAGGCCTTAGAAGTCAGCGGAAGACAGCAGTGTCAAGCAGTTCAAAGCTCTTGGCAAAACTCAGGGGGGTTTCCCCTTGGTTGGGAGGGGCTCAAGGGAGAGCTTAAAGCTAAAATCATCATGCTGAGTTTATTTTAATCTGAAGTTGTCTGGTTCATTCATATATTTTATGTGGAGGTAGTATAGAACTTTGTGTTGATTTATGCAGCTAACAAACATGATCTGAAATTCCCTCAGTCTTCTGATCTTCAGCTTAAAACCTGGGATATGAGGAGAAAGTCAGGGCTCATCCCATGAGAGCTGTTGAGTCCCTGCAGCTTCTTCTGGCAGAAGCAAGGGATGCAAAGGTTCAGCCCTTTATGTGAGAGACTCTTAAGGACTGAACAAAAAAGTTGTAAGAGCTGTTCCTTTAAGGGCTAACCGAAAAAAGAAATACAGTGTACTTGAGTATAGGAAAGGGTAACGTCTCACAATGAGGGCCGTCTGTCCATGTTGTGTGTTTCCTGTGATTTGTCACTGTTGCAGCCGAGTGGTGTGCTCTGCCCGTTACCTGTCTGTGCGCATGGTAAGCAAATGCAGGCTGCGAACCTGTTTGTGCTGTAGGCATGCAGAGTCGGGTTTGACACTGCGAAGCATCGATGCTATTTAATGCACCTTGGCAATGTATTTCATGCCATATTGTGCTTATAAAGTACTGGTGTATATTCGACTCTGCCATACATGTTCTGTTGACCCTCAGCATTGCATGCACGTGACTGAGAATCAGACCTGGCATTCACTGGATAATTAGTGAAGCCGGCAATGTTGTTGGGAAGTTATAAGGTCAGTCTTGATCCTTCCATCTGTTCATTTACATTATCTTCAAGAGAATAGGGCGCTCTGCAGCAAAAGCAAACATTTCAGTGACCTAAACCCTCCAACAGTGAACTGTCATTTCAGATGGGTGCAGTGGCTAGTAAATGTAGAGGGAGAAAAATAATATCATTTGTTCCAGTTTTAACTTTGTTGTGCTGGTAGCAGATAACGAAGGTAGGCAACAACAGTAGCAAATGCCAACTTGCAAGGAATACGATTCTAGGTAGCTTGGGAATGGTGTGTGTGAGGTTATTTTATCTCCTCTATGTTCCATTCTGCTGAGTTAGCACCAAAGATGATTAATAAGGTTGTCTTTAAAAGTCTGTGTATGAGGCAAACTGTATCCACAGGTATCTGGCTTTCACTGGGAAGAGAAATTCCCATTCCTGCTCAGCCAGAATGGGATTGATTCAGATGTGGTCCCCAAAATGTTGGCAGTGCAGCTCCTGTACCTCCCATTGACAAGGAATTTTTTCTTTTTGTGCCACAATAAGACCTAAGAATGCCAGTAATCGACAGCAAGTTTGGCTAAACAAGTACTTAAACAAACGCAACACAAAGTAATTTGTCTGGTTGCTATGATAAAGATACAGAGATTTGAAAGTCACTCAGATCTAATACTGTATTGCAGTGACACACAATAAAATTGTAAATTATTTTGTAATACAGTGTAAAACTAAGTTAAAACCAATTCCTTTTTATGAAAAGTCACAGACTTCCAACATCAGCTATAGTATTGGGGTGGTGACCTGTTATTCACTGATTCATAATTCACATTATGCAATGATTTTAATAAATATAGTCACATACTCGCTTTGATATTCTTTGTATTTCAGATATTGTAAGAACGTATCTTCTCATATGTAAGAATGTAGCTTCATTACATAGTAAAAAAGTTACTTTCTAACTTTTAGATACTACTTTTCAGTAAAAATCTGTGATCTTTTAGTATAACAGTTATACAGGAACAAATAACTTTTTCATTTCACAATTCTGATGTTATGTTCTGTTGAGGATATTTTGCAATTTGTCATTGTATGTTAGCAACAAATTGTTTGCATTTTATAACGCTTTATCTCTGCGTGTATATATGTACAGTATTCATATGTGTAACATCTTCATAGTATCACAAAATTGTATAATACACAGTGTATAATGTAGACACTATGTATAATATATATGTATATAGATTGTATATGCGTGTGTAAAAGCATTCTTCAGCTTATTTCTGAAGGGCCTTTATGGACTCAGGTAGGTTTTACACTGTGTATTTCTGTTTAGCCTAATATGTCTACCTGTGGCTTAAATACATGCTTTTATGGAGGTGAAAAGCATATGCTTTTTTCCTGTGTTTTCAAAAGTTTTCTTTAAATAGCAATGTTCTTAAATTCAAGTTTGTTTCTAGTAAAATGGAAGCGATGACAGTAAGTTTGTGAATACTTACAGTCTAGTTTTTCTTGTCTTGAATTACATTATGGGGGGGAAAAGGGGCTGCTAAAGAGGTAAATTCAAGCTCCATTTTCTTTGGAAATGGAGGAATGATTAAGGAGGCATTTTGACCTGGTAAGAACTTGAACACAACTTGCATGATTTCATAGTTTTGAACATGGAAACTTCACAGGTTGCTTAGGCTGCGAAGGTGTCTGTAGTGTTGTCCATGTGGGTGACTATCTCTTGCTACTCGTCCCACTGCTAGAAGGAAATCTAGAAGTTGTTTTATAAGGCGCATAGGGCCTCCTTGAAGTAAGTCACCAGCACTTTTTGTAAGCAAATTAGAATTCTTACGTACAGACATTGGAATTGAAAAATACTCTTTCAAGTCACACTGTTAAAGCATTAATAGAGCTTCGCTGTGCAGGCATGAAACCAATAAGCACTCTCTTTTCAGGTGTTCTCAGCTATCAAGCAAAGAGGGCAAAGCTGTACCCCAGGTGCTTGCAAGCACTGATATTTAAGCCTTGAGTTGCTTGGCCAAAAGAGTTTATGCTACGGGAAAAAGAATGGAGAGAAAGTGTTTCCCAGGTATCTTGCAGCTGAGTGTGAGATAGTGTACCCCTTTATAACATTTGAAAATATGCAGAATTTTGCTTTCCTGCTACCTTTAGTCAGTGACCAGTAGAATAGCTAGAAACCAAAACCCATAGCAACTTGATTCCTGCTAATGTTTGGTGAAAATTGCTTTTTCACAACGAAAAGGGAAAGGCTAAAGCCTGTCAAGGAGTTCAGTCTGGTCTCCTGTTTGGATGGTGAAAATTTCCAAGGCACTTATATGTCCTGCATCAAATCCAGCTTGCTTTACAAGCCACAACTTTTCTGAAGTGGTGTACTTCTAGTTCATGAACTGAAGTACAGATTCTTGGGGGAGGTGGTTGTGGGGGTGTTTGTAGGCTCTTCTTGCCTCTCTCTGTCCTTCCAGCAAAGGAGTTGAACAAGCAATATGCTTGCATGTTGCTCTGCTGGCTGGTCTGTATTGCCAGGAAGCTGGAGAAGTCTGGGAGTTTATCCTTTCCATCCACCTGTGAACTTAGACCGTTGTCCTGGTTTCGGCTGGGACAGAGTTAATTTTC
>BOSO01014652.1:0-51673 GCA_018403395.1 Gorsachius goisagi | reverse complement strand
TCCAACCTGAAACCTTCTATGATTCTATGATTCTATGATTCTATGATTCTATGATTCTATGATTCTATGATTCTATGATTCTATGATAAATGTGAAGCTGTATAACATTTTGCACGTTCAGGAACCCGCAGAAAGGAGTTTCAAAGTTTAACTCTGAGCTATGCAATGAAGTCCTGGCTGCTCTGAACTCACTGCCTAGAAATTTCATGTGATGCCCTCTAATTCTTGCATTAGGAGAGGCAGAAACTAATCATTCCTTCTTTTGGTCTGTGTGCTTTTGAAGGAATTTCCTTCACTCTGGCAATTCTAAAGCATCTATTTTTGAGCACTAACTGTTTGAAGTTGCAAGAAATCACTAGGGGAATAATGTTTAAAATAATATATATTTGCCATATCAACCAAGTAAGACTCCTTCTTCCAAATTTTCAATCTCAGAATCACTGAATTATAACTAGATCTTGGTAACAAAAGTAAAAATAAAGAAATAGATAAATAGATCAATAGCAATAAATCCTCCTCTACCACCACCCTCCCCTTCTATGCAGCATATCTATTTTTCAACAGCTGTTATTATCTTCTCCAGCTCTCTGAAATGAAACCGATACGTTCTGCTGTAATTTTGTACAGTTGCAGCTCTTTTTTGTTGTCTATTAGGTTATTTGTGACTTTGTGCTAAAAAAAAAGTCTCCAAGTGAACTAATTTTGTCTTTTTAAAAGACTGGCTCTTATCAAACAATATAAGGTCTTATGTAAATCAGTGCTGCAGTCTTGCCTCAGTGTTGAATGAGGCACTGGTCACTCTCTTTTGGAAAGGATATGGCTGACTTACAGGGGATTCATAAAAGGCTGAGCAAAATATCAAGTACTGGAGAAGACTTCTCTGTGAAGAGGCATGAGAAGAATGTGATAGCTTAGAAAATAGATAAATAAGAGAAGCCAAGATAAAAGATCAAACAATGAATCATCTAGAAAAGATAGATAAGATTCTCTTATGGCATGGCCATTCAATTAAATTAGAAGGTGGGAAATTCAAAACTTATTGAAAGAAATACTTTTTTGCATGGCATGTAATTAGACTTTTGAACTTATTGCCACAGGAAATTGCTGAAGTCTAGACAGTATGAAGCCTCAAGAAATAGATTGGCCACTTACATGAAAAATAAAAATGATGGTGCTGAATGTTAAATAACGTTAGCAAAGAGATATTACTCTTGGTGATTCATATCTTAAACCAATCTTTCATGCCATGTTCTTCTGCATGAGGCATTGGGATGAGATCTAGCTTGGATAATGAAGGGAAATCATCACATATATATTTGTTGTGGGCTCTTACACCTCCCTCTCTTTGGTTTGTTACTGTGCTCTGTCACATGCTGGACCTGATTGCTGGCTTTGCCTCAGTATGGCAATGTGTCTGCCTTTGCCCAGGAAGGGAGAGACGGGAGAAAGGACGAGAGGAGTCATTTGGCAAGATGGTAGTGTGATGGACAGCCATCATATGTGTTCTTCATCAGAGCCTGAACTGGAGGCTGTTGCTGTCTTTTACATACAGTTAGATGTTAAGGCCCTGATCCTCACATACAGGGAGTAAAACTGGGAGGCCATTACCAGCCAAGCCTGTATTGCTGAATCAAAGGTGGCTGGAGATGCTATCAGAAAATCATAGAAGAATCATAGAAGGTTTCGGGTTGGAAGGGACCCCTAGAGGTCATCTAGTCCAATCCCCCTGCAGTGAGCAGGGACACCGTTAACTAGATCNNCATTCCCCCTTGTCCTGACACAGCTGGCCCTACTGAAAAGATTTTCCCCATCTTTCCTATAGGCCCCCTTTAGGTACTGAAAGGCCGCAATCAGGTCTCCCCGCAGCCTTCTCTTCTCTAGGCTAAGCTGGAAAAGCTGTAAAGGGCTGCGTGTACTTATATGTATGTCCTGGTTTCAGCTGGGACACAGTTAATTTTCTTCTTAGTAGCTGGTATAGTGCTGTGGCTTGGATTTAGTATGAGAAGAATGTTGATAACTCACTGACGCTTTAGTTGATGCTAAGTAGTGCTTAGACTTGTCAAGGACTTTTCAGCTTCTCATGCTCTGCCAGGTGCACAAGAAGCTGTGAGGGAGCACAGCCAGGACAGCTGACCCCAACTCATGCTCAGCATATAAACTTGGGGGAAGAAGGAAAGGGGGGATGTTCAGAGTGATGGCGTTTGTCTTCCCAAGGAACCATTACTCGTGATGGACCCCTGCTTTCCCAGGGATGGCTGAGCACCTGCCTGCCCATGGGAAGTAGGGAATGAATTCCTTGCTTTGCTTTGCTTGCGTGCGTGGCTTTTGCTTTACCTATTAAACTGTCTTTATCTCAACCCATGAGTTTCTCACTTTTCATCTTTTGATTGTCTCCCCCATTCCACCATGGGGGAGTGAGCGAGCGGCTGCGTGGGGCTGAGTTGCCAGCTGGGGTTAAACCATGACGATATGCTTGAGCATGTTTTTTGTTGTCCATGCCAATAGCTGCATGAGATAGCTCTTCCTTCCTGTGACCTTACTGAGACTCTAAAGTCTTTCAAGAGCAATTCTAGGAGCTCTGCTGGCACAGTGGAGCTATACTGATCTTCTAGTGTTCTAGCTCTCTTTTCCTGAAAGATGCTGAATTCACCCTTATGTGACCAGCAATGCAATGACCACTTGCTTATCTGTTGTGCAAATGCCTCTTCCCCCCTCCTATTCCCAGGAAGCCTTTCAAGCTGTTCTTGACTCCTGAATGCTTATGAGTTCATGGCTATCGCATAGGAGACATAGACATGGGAGCTCTGATCTGACCATCCAGTCTATCATTTCAGACATTGCAATGGTTTGGTTTCCAGTACAGCACAACTCCCAAATATGTTTAATAATAAAACTTTGAGAAGTTTATGCAAATGGAAAATATTAAAGGATCAGCTTCATTTTTAGTGTATCTAAATCTAGTACACTTCAGCATTGACAAATTTGTGTTAAGCAAGCACTGATATAGGTCTCCAACTTTAAGTACATGTTTATAATCCACTGGAGTGGATTGAGATCAATAGGTTTGAGGAATGTGCTTAAAATGAAGAGTATACTTGAGTGCTTGTAGTGTCAAGACCCTGGTAAAGAGCTCATCAAAGGTTTTCCTAGATGCAAAGCTGCACTGATATAAATTTGAAAGTGATTTGAAATTGATTGGATCAAACTCACCTGAAAGTTTGGTAAATGCATTTGATAAAAGGGTAAGTTTGAGGGTTGAGAGACAAATTTTGCTAAAGCTAGTCAGAGTTAAAGGCACTGCCAGTCTCCTTGCCCCTATCCTGAAAGATCACTGTCCCCAGGACAGTGGCACAACATACATGTCCCCCTCCTGCCGCTGCTGTGTTTTACAGGCTTCTGGATTGCGCAGTCTAGTAAAGTGATTTTATTCTAAAAACCCCTCAAATTAGGGACAGAAGAAATTGAGAGATGTGTCCAAGTTCCCTTTTGGTCTTCCTGAATTAGTGGCCAGTAACCTCTAGCACTGGGACAGGCAAACAGCCAGGGAGTTGGAGCATCTTCATCTGCTCCTGCTGTTTGTATCAGTGTGTGTTAGAGATGGTAAATAAATGGAAATTAATCACTCGGTCTGGAGCATCTTCATGCAGAAGCGTTTAAGGAAGGCTTACATCAGTTTAACAGGATCAGAAGTCTACAATCACTCAAACCTCCCAAATTTTCCCCTGCAAGACTGGGCTGGGGATGGGAAGTCACTAGTTTAATATGCCTTATCGAGTGAATATTTGTTAGCCAGACTGCAAAAAATTGTGTGCATGCTCTCAGCTCACAGCAATCACGGTGTAAATTGTGTTAAATTCATGGTTCACCGGAGAGCCATGTAATGGAAGCACACTCCCAAAGTTTAATAAAAAACTCATAAAGCCTTTAACCCCCGCCTGCCTTCACACAGAGAGTAAGTGCCTTTAACAGGCTTCTGAACAGGCACCATGCTTACAATACAGTGCTGATGTCAAAAGAGACTTCAGAAATTAGGATGTGGTTCTACAAATTCACACATTGGATATTTGTGGCTGCAATGGCTTTCTATTCTACTTAAAGTATTAGTATCTATCATTCACTATATTTCAGTCCTTATTCCCATTTTCATGCTTTTTCTCCTCCTTTTGAAACTTTTATGTAAATGAAAATACATTCTTAAAAATCTCTCTGTATGCAACCTCCCCTCCTGTAGCTCCTGGCAACACAGTCTGGTTCAAGTTGAGTCACTTTTATCAAACCTTTGATTCTGGAGGAAAATAAGAACCTTTGGGGTTTTTTTGTTTTTGTTTTTTTGGTTTTTTTTCTCCCATTATTGCCAGTATGGGATCATCACATGTTTGAGTTCAATCCACTGCCCAGGAAAGTCTTACACAGATGGTCAGTAGTTCATAGAAGGAGGCAGCCAACCATGTAAACAAGCCTTTGGATTCAGGCATTATTATTACCAGAGTAGCTTAGTAATAAGGCCAAACCCTCTGAGAAACTGCTCATCACTATTGCTAGCATTCAAGCCTAGACTAATTTAGGATTTTAAAAGAATCTAGAATAAATTGGGTTGCTGGAAACTTTATTTCTGCCTAAGTTTATGTATATAGATGTATGTGTGTTTGTGTGTATACATACAGTTGTAAAAGATAGTCAGATCAGGGTAGTTCTGATTATGTCTTAGTCATTTTCTAAATCTTTGTTATATCTCAGCTGTTTTCCATAAGTTCTAAAGTATGTGGGATTTTATTGGTTCTAAAAAGTATGCATGCTATAAAGTGCAAGCAATAGGAGATCAATATGTAGTATGTAGACTCCAGGAGGAAAGACCAGACACAAGTAATAGTCCCTCAGTTAATCAGAAGGAAACTGCCCTTTCAGAAGAGGGATTATTTTATTTTTATTTTATTTTTATTTTTAGCTTTGCCCACTTTTGATCCAGGGTCTGAGCACAGGTTTCACTACTCAATTTTAAATCTCTCCGGATGCTGTGTGCTACCCTTTAGCCTAGCGGTGACAGCTTCACAGCTCTGCAGTCTCATTTTTCTACAAAAAAAATCCTCTAGAGATATCCCCCGAAAGTCCTGAAGAACAGCAGCACTACATTTACTCATATTGGCATCTAGCAGTCAAAGATTACATCTTATAAGAATTGGTCATGATTGAAGTTACTGCCTGTTTTTTCACCTATATGAAGAAATGCAGCTACGCTGCCTGCACAAGCCATTGAGATTTGGGGAGGGAAGGAGAACGTCAAACTTGGTGGAAAGGGAAGCCAGAAAAATGCAGTGGTGCTGGATGCCAAATTTATTCACTGTAAGTGAATCTTGGTAATGGTCTGTGACAATGTGAGGAGTCAGCTGGGTCCTGGTAAGCAAGTGGAAATCACCTTCATGCACGTTACTGCCCAGGCCTGTAAGAGAAGGTGGGGGTGTGAAGGCTCCTGCAGGTTAGACCTTGGACCAGGCTCACTCTGGAGAGGCAGAAAGTGGGAAGAATAGCATCAGTCCTGTGCAAATGCACTTCTGCTCCCCTTTCCAATCCCCAGCTTGAGTTATCAAGGGAACAAAATAAGCAATACTAATAGCACTCTGCAGAGAGCGATGAGTTTTTCTGCTTTGCTGTCTGCTTAAAATTCTCCATGTCAGTGTCGTGAATCCTGATTTAGGATCCTGCCGACTGCACCAATTTGTCGCGAATCTGATTTAGTATCCTGCTGACTATGCCAATTTGTTGTGAATGGGTGATTTAGAAGGCTTAAGGAATCACCGAGAAAGGTATTAGCAAAAGTGGTTTTAATATCATGTTGTAAAAGCGTGACTTAACAAAGTTCAATGGCAAGGTTCACTCTATTAATTACTACATGGAAAAAACATACAAAGGAAAATTGAGTTACACTCAAGTTAAAATAATTCACAGACTGTGGATGCAAAAGGGTAAGGAGGACCCTCCTGTTGAGTCATGAGTTTCAGAGTAGATCCCCTTGCTTTTTAAACTCCTGATGGAGCTTGGGTGTGGCTATGTCCAATCTTAGTCCCAAACTTGCAAAACGTTTTATGTCTAAGGGATTATGCATACAAAGTTTATGTAATGTTTCATTAGCATCAATTCAGCATGCAGTCAAAGTCACCAACACAAAATCAAGGGTATCATACTAAAAGATTATGCACAGTTGCTTACCAAAGATCTGTCATTGGTAAAAGGTCTTTGTCTTGAGGAGCAACCTTGAGAGGTGTCCCAGCTCAAGGGGAGCGCATTGCCATGCAGCCACTCTGCCTAGCAGAGAGAGCTCAGAGAAGGCTCACTTAGGCTGTCATATTTATAGGAGAAAGCAGTTGGCTCATACTCAAATTGCATGCAATAGGAAAGGTGTTCATGAGGCTCCTTGTACCCACAACTTTCTTTGTTCCTTGATAAATGAATCTTGGAAAAGCCACCCGCTCTTCATGTGTCAATTGCATGACTGGTGTTCCAAGCTCATATGCTCATTTCTTGGGGGATATAATTTCTGCTGCCTTCTCACTTATGCATCTGTTGTTGGGTAGAGCTGGGCACAGGACACTGAACTAAAAGGTCTTTTGTTTGATCCAGCATGATCATCTTATGCAAAAACTAACGCTGAAGAAAACCAGGAGGGCTGGCTCTGCTCCTAGTGTGCATTGAATAAACACTGATCAGCCCCAGCCGAGAGCAAGTGCTGGTATGGATTAAATGTCCTACAGCTATGGAGCAAGTTGGCAGGTTTGTATTTCTTGTGCAAGCCAGGGTTATCCTGTGTCCTAAACCACTTTTCGTCTGCTGTGGCATTTCAGCTATGTGCTACTTGTGCGTGTCATGTTTCTGAAAGGTGAGGGTCTATAGGAAAGTGGATGGGAAGGGGGGAAGTTACTACTTCATCCTTCCTGTGATGATCAAATCAATAGTTATCTCTGTGCATGAAATCACAGTTGTCTCTCTGTCTTATAGTTTGGCATGTTCTGCTGCTGCCATTCTTTCACTGGTTTTGGGGTAATGCTCTCAAACTTTGTTCAGGGGGTCAGTCCTTTTGTCCAGGCAACAAATTTGATTTCTTTTCCCACATTTTCCCTGCAATGTCCCCTTCAACAAATAAGGATTTGTATCTGAACATGCCAAGGGCAGTGTTAAAAATCCATATTTGCCAAGAAAAGAGGGAGCATGAACATTTAGAGAAGTGGGAGGATGAATCTTCACTGAAGATACAAAGTCAATAAAGATACTTGCAGTGACCTGAGCATAGGTCAGGTTGACCTGTGTGAGAATAGCAAGAAAAGAACGAAAGGAAAAGGAAACACTAAAAATATGAGCTGCAGCCATTTGTTGCACTGTCGGTTCCTGAAGTGCCTGGGCAATACTTTGGCTTTCTTTGTCTCCTGTGCTAGGATGTAAAAACACAGGAGAGACTCAGCCTTACTGCACTAGTCTTGCAGTAAACAGAACTGGTTTGTTTTCCTGCACAGGGAAACTGAGTCATGGATCAGGAAAATGTGCTATCGTGGGCCCTGTGATAGAGCATATCTGGAGAAAGAAGAAAGATGTTGTGAGCCTGTGGCTTTGTTAGGTTGCTTACTGCTATAACACTTTTTATCTCTGACCACAAAACCTTGGATGGAGTTCACGATCCACTGTTTCATGTCATTACGGGAGCTCTGCACCCAGTTGTGTGGGGTAAGAGGCACAGTTAAAGTATCCAACAATTTATGTCCTTCATTACCCAGCAGCCTTTGTAACTCTCAGCTTTATGTATTCCAGGCTGGTGCACTTCTTATTGGGGACCATAAAAAAGAATTTGGATGAACTGCAAAGTAGATGTAAGACGCATTACCTCCTTAATGTTTACATTTGTCATGTCCAAGATGCTGGTTGCATAAAGCATAGGGTAGGGGAAGGAATTTTTCACCACGTGATTTGGAGATGCTCGTGGGGATTTTTCTTGCTCTGCAGAGAGATAACAAGGGATCAACAGTTAGGATACATAGGAATGTCATACTCAATTAATTTTCTGAAATTACACTCTGAAGTTGTGTTTAGAAAATGAATTAATATTGGTGAAAAGCACTGATATCCTTGGATAAAGGGCAACAGAGAAGAACACATTGTTATTATTAAACTGTTGTAGAAATCCTCTCTTTTGCTTTGACTGAATTATTGCAGTGAGTTTCCTTGGTGATGTGACGTAGAATTTACTGGAGTGTTTGTGCTGTATAATTGAAAATGACACTACCTTTATTAAACAATCCATGGGACTCTTAACTCTTTTCTATGCTGCAAACCAGCTTTGCCAGTGATTCTTATCAAGTCTCCTGAGCCAGTAAAGTGGAGGCTGGTCAGACATCCACTGAGAGACATCCAAGTAAAGGGAAGGCTGATGGGAAAAAATGCATGCCTTGCTCAAGGTGAATGCGATAATAATAGACGGATAATGAATGTTGCTGAAGTCTCAACCACTGATTAAACTGTTGCCCATTGATAGCAAAGGAAAGAGTGAAAGTGCCTGTCATCTTGCCATTTTCTCCCTCAAACTAAGAACAAAATGTTCAGGGGAAGAGACCTCCACATAAGTCATCAGTTTAGAGCCAGCTTTGTTGGCACCACCTGAAAGCTGTCACCAATGGCTGCTCATTTATCTGAGTAAAATGAGTTAAAGGTTTGATTCCAGTTTTTCTTAGACAGGTGTCTGCATCCTAACAAATCTCACTTCAATCAACATTAATTGCTGCTCCGGACAGCAGCCTCCCAAGAGAGTCTGTAGGGAGCAAGCATGCCGTGGAGGTCGAATCCGATGGGGTCACACACCTAGGGATCAGTAACAGGGCTTGCCTTTCAAAAGCTGCCAGTCTGACATCAAATACAATGAGTACTGGAGGTTGATATTGTTGTTTGAATTTCTCTCGTGCTTGAGATGTGAGAGTGCTCAGATTAAAGGTGTCTAGCTTGTTAAGTGTTAGTGCAAGTTATTAAGCTGTCTTTTCAACAGTGCTCTGCTCTGGTGCAGCAGGGTGGTAAATGTGCTTCAGAGCCAAACTCCATCCTACGGCAACACTGATTTTATCAACTAGGGTGTAGCAGGACCCTTATATTTGGAGTGACTGTTATACAGCAGTTTTGCTCTCTGATAGGGGTTTTACTGGTGTTGCATCTCTGGTAACCTGCGGGGTCTGACGAAGGAGCTACAGGCTGAAAGTTTATCTGTGTGCTCCAAATATATGCTGATCTCGAAAAAGAAATTACATCTTCACAAGAATATAATCACTCCTTTGTCAAATTAAATTGAGTAAATTTTCTTCTCTGAAATTGGGTTTGATTTTTGTAATGACTGCTTAGTCCTATAAATATTGGTATAATGGGAATACAGATACACTTTGATTTGAATGTAGATCCTCTCCTGGATACCCCAACTTGATTACATATCCCAGTGGATCCTAAATAGGAAGCTCTGGTTTCCTTAAATCAAAATGGTTGCTTCTTTGTCATACCATTAAGAAAAAGTCAGGAGCCTGATTAATAGCTGGGCTCCATGCCTCTTTTACAAAGACAAGAGAAGCTTTGCAAATGAATCAACAGGTATGTTAGATGTTGATACCTGCGTGGCACTGCTGATTTGTAGCTTCTCATTCTGGGATGGGATAGAATAATATGTAATGGAAAGAAAGGAAAATTATTATCCAGTATAAATATATTTTAATGAAGAACATTTAAGTTATTCCTCTATTCGAATAAGACAATTCTGTTGTCACGAATGAGGCAATCTCTGATCTTGGGTATTGAAATTCTTCAGTGTTTCAGTAAAAAGGAACAAATTTATTCTGGATGTTCTTGGAGGTCTTAAAATGTAGAAGGTTTTTATTTTATGTTTCTCTCTAAACCTCCTTTTGCCACCCTGAAAATTAATGGTTTAATACAATGCTTAACTTCACACTGGTACACAGCAGGCCAGACATAGCAATTGGTTGAACCCCACATCTGTAAAACCAACAGTATTGATCTGGCAGTATTTCTGTGATGGGCTAGACCCTCTCTCTTCGATCTTCGGTTTGTGAAATTACTGAAGTGTCAGATGCAGACTGGTGCAATCCATATCAGTACAGATCAGGGCAGAGTGCGAGCCAAAATATGATATTTTGCTAGTGATTAGCTTATTACCTACATCTTCCCAGCCTTTCAGGAAATGCAAGCCTTGGAGGAGGGAGAGAAAAGCAGCTGGAGGAGTTGAGGTCAAGGGAAGATCAAGGCATGTTAGATCAAGTTTGAAACTAGATCAGAAGAGACAGAAGTTTCTTTCTTTTCACTTTTCCTATGCATGTTATCATTACACATAGAGTTATTTCTAACCTATCGGGAGTTATTTCTAATCCACTTTGGGAATAAATGCTTGATTCTGGGACTTGCCGAGTACTTTGCCCCTGGTCTGAGATCTGCTGAACCCAGTGAAAAGAACTGCTCTGGGTCAGGCTTTGCAGCAGAAGTTAAGGCTGCTTCCAGCCAGAAGCCCAGTTTCTTACTTTCTCCAAGAAAGCCGTTGTTCTTTTCTTTGATGCCTTACGTTCTACAAATCTTTCCTCACAAGAACACGATGTCTCTGCAAAATTAGACTCTTTATTGGTTATTCCATTCAAGGAATTAAATTATTTTCTCCATATGACTGGTGGAGTCAGAATGGAACAAATCTGAATGAAATAACTCACCAGTGGGCCAGTTCCCTTTGAGTGGTCCAACAGAGAGAATTAGTATGAAAAGGCAGTAGGAAAAGCAACTCATTCAGCTTAAAATAACTTTTTTTTTTTTCCTGTTGAGCTCTCCCCTTGGATTATTTGGGTTTTTTCCTTGTAATGAGTGCATGTGAAGATTATGAATGCCAAGAACTGCAACATACCCTGTGCACCTACTCCATCTAATCACGAGCCATGTACAGTTAGAGAGTGGAACTACAGCTGCTAATCCCTTCTGACTTCCCGATGAATTGAAATGCTCGACTGATACACACTGGGTCACAGGTTCATCTCATTCACAGGGAAAAGTCAGTGCCGTCTGCAAACAAACCACCAGCTGCACACTTGAGCCAGGCCAGATTTATTATTCCCTTTCTTCCAGGTCATCAAGTCATGGTGATTTACTTCAGAGCCCAATGGACTCCATCCAAAGCCTGCCTTCAGTTTCAGAGGTCTGGGGTCATTATGGGACTTACCATGGTTGTAGCCAGCTGACAGCTAAATGTCTTCTAGGAGCTGGAGGAATACCAGACCAAGATTCACCAAATTTTTTTTGGTTTAATTTGGATTAACCCTCAGTATTAATTAAGCTTTCAGGTCAGACTCCTGAAATTGTTGGATCATGAAATTGGCTTTGTGACACCAATGTTGCATGAGACATTACATCAGTTAAATGTGGCTTGATTGCATTGACTTGCTCTTGCACATCTACCTACTCTGCGCATAATCCTGAGATGTCTGTTAAAGTTTTCTTTCCTCCTGGAGCTGCCTAGGTATACGTTCTGTCATATGGATGTGTACAGTCTGCTTACAATTACTTAGAACTGCTGATTTCATATCCAAGCATACAGTGCATTTAAACTATGGACATGTTTAGGAAGCTCTATTCCTTTTTGACGCCTTATGCCCAGAGGAAAGAATGAAAGGAAAAATATGTGCATTTTTGAGTAGGAGAAAAAAAGGATTGCTCTCAGGAGACTTTCTCCTCAGATTCTGTGATGCGTAATGCTCCTGTCAATTATTGGGTTATTCACAAACAAGCTGAAAAAAAAATGCTTAATTTTAGCTTCATTTGCTTTTTGGATTGATGTAATTTCTGCTCCTGTGAAAACAGGTATTCCCTGTGGAAATGAAGAGCTCTTGGCTGGATGACAAATCGATGCCAATTAAGATCACAGTAATGATTAAGGACTTCCCACCCCAGGTCTTCATTTGAGATTTTATTAATACTTTCGGAGAGACATATTCAAGCAGCTGTGACGTTTCTCCACATATTGAAACATTTAGTATAAGTCACAAAGTGTTAAAATAAGTAATTTTCTTCCTTATATCTATGGTTTCTTAGCATAGTACTAGGGACTGTAATGACTTCATGGATTGATATCTGTGACTTAACAAATGTTCTTGGAGAAGGTAGAGTGCACCAAGCTTGTTGAGTGTCGGGGTTTTTTTAATTTGTGTTAATTATTTGATAGTTGTATGACCCTTGCTTTGGTAAAATCCCTCTCCCAGGATGAGAAATCAGTGTGAGATGTATAAACCTAAATTGATGGCAATGAGGATTTAAACAAAAAAAAAAATGTATGTGTCTAAAGCAGGTTAATTAGCTAGGATCCTTCTCTGCCCTATGAAAATCAGTTGGCAACTTCAGTCCACCTATTTTAGGCACCAGTTTTAGAAGGAATTTCCCTTTGGAAGTCACTTGTCTCTTCTTTGCAGAGAGAGGAAACTTGGATGCCAGGCTAAGAAGTTGGGCGTGTAATTTTTATATGGTTTTATACAGCTTAAATTGGTGTGTGAATCCTGCCTTTGGTGTGTTTAAGAATCCCACACCTCCTCTCTCAAAAGCTGTAAGGGCTAGGAGCTGGCTACACTGGCTTAAAGAATGTTATATCTTTTTGTTCTGAATTCCACTGCTCTGTCCAACGCTGTTGGATGGATTTTCCAGTGATTTACCACAGAAGCAACTTCATTATAGATGTGGAGCAACTAGTTTAGGTCTGAAACTTTTAAATAATTCTAACAGACAGGGAGTCGCAGGATAAGGGGCTATTCCTTGTAACAGAATGGAGCGCTTTGAGTCTGCAAAAATTCACGCGTGGATATTATTTACGTCTTTATTTGGTTCTTCTATTTGCTTCAACCTGCCTTAGTGAAAGGGCTCTACTCTTGCTGGTGTACCTGGGTACAGCATGATGGTTTTCTCTGGGAGCAGGTGAAGCTGTAAAAGTCATAACAGAGAGCTAAGGTCCTAATTTCCTTTCACAGTCGATGGGGTTTATGCCCTTGAATCCCCATGGACTTAAAATGTTTTTTCTTTTGTTGGTAAGAAGCTCTACAGTCAAACACGAACATTGCATTAAAAGTGCTTCTTGTTTGTAGTAGCTGAAAAGCATCTAGTGGGTGGATGTTATATGGTTAACTCAAAAAACCCCTGAAAAAATAAGAAATATTTCAGAGATACTTTAAGACTTTTTCAATGTCTCTTTACCTCTCTGTCTTTTGAGCCCTGAATAAAACTCAGTCACAATACAAATAGCATAATATTGGTTAAACTTAAGAAAAAAAGAAATTAAAAAAAATATTTCTTACCTATTAGAGGTAAGGTTAGAGAAGAGGGAAAATAGGAAAGAAAAAAAAAAAAAAACAAGCAACCAACCCACTAAGCTAATCTTGCCTTCTGATAGAGGGTTTGGTATTCACATTATTCAGTGTAATCTGGAATGTAGACTAAGAACGTAATTCTATGTTGTAAACTTATTTAGGATGAATGAGACTGCCAGCTCACATTCCTCTACCAATATTTCATGTGACTAAGTTTATGGGTTGATCCCATACACTTATTGGATTTCTTAGTCCAGCTGTCATTCTGATTTCAAACGGAAGAAAAGAAACCTAAGTGTCAAGGTTTGTAAAGGTAAGAGACGTCAACTGAGCCCTTCTTGCCTAGCGTCCCCTGTGCTTTCACTCTCCCTTCACATAATTTCCCCAGTCCGTCTTTTCTTTCTGCTGTGCAGTTGGGGAACGGCTGCCTAAGAAATGTGGTAGCTGAGGCTTGGATCTTCATGTCTAGGCTAAGGATTTCCATGATCTGAGTTTGGAAATGTTGTTTCCACAAGTTGAATGTTGAGGTATGTAAAATTGAGCAGGTGGTTTCAGCCCTCATCTACCTCACAGGTGTCTGTGTCTGAGAACAGCCACCATTTCTGGCACATATTGTGGAATCCCCCAAGAGAGCCCTGCATGGGCAAAGAGAATAAATTGCTTCCTCACTTGTAGAAGTGGTCCCTAAAGTTCAGTGCTAAGAAGTGAATGGGCAGGCATCATAGGAGAGGTTTTGCTGCTCCTGTCTATAATAACGTTAAAAGGTAACTTGATCACGTTCTCTGAGTATCTCCAGTGGGGCTATCTCGTACATAGTGCAGGGGTGGGAGAGTGCTCATTAATTTTAGACAAAGATGTAACAAGAAACAGTAGCTGCAAATTGAAACTGGATGAATTAAAAATGAAAGTAAGATCTTTTTTATTTCTGATTTATTTATTTTCTTAACAGCAGAGATATTTAACAACCTTGGCTGACTGCTCAGAGGAAAAGGAAGGTTTTCCATCACTTTCAATCTTCAAATTGCAATGAGATTTCTTTCTAAGATGGGATTTTAACCACTCCAGAAGTTATTGAGCTGAGTAGAAGAATTCCTAGGTGAAGTGTTGCCATTAATATTATGGAGACTTTGAGGTTGTGGGATCACCACGGGTCTTTGTGGCCTTAAAAAATATCTGTAAACAGCTGTGTATAATATAACCTTTCAGAGCCATTTTGTTGAACGGTTGGCTTTTATGATATTTTACCTGCACTTTTCTGCATACATGTACACCTCTTTCAGGCTGTTTGTGCAGTGCTCTTAAGCTCTGTTTTAGCTGTACCATAAACTACATCCTCCTTAACACTGCTGCTGGAACTGAGTAAAATAGAGGGAAAAGCACAGATTGTTGTGGCTCTGGTTGTAATTCATCCTCAGGCCTCTCTCTGAGACTGTTTGAACTCCTCCCTAACAGATAACAATGTGTCTTAAATCCACATCTTTGTAGGAAGAAAGTATTCAAGTCTCTGGGGCTTTGCTTAGCCTGTCCTTACTGTCCTTGTAATTCCTAGACTTTCCTTGTTTTGTCCTTTTCTTGTGAATCTACAAACAATTTCAATGAATTTTTCCCTTCCCCGTGGGCTCATATATCTGGCCTCAGTCCAGTGAAGATCCAAATGATATCCTTCCATGCTAATCAGCTATCCTCACTTGATATCATCTGCAGGTGGAGGTTCTGCCCTGCTGCACAGGATGAGCAGAGCAAGGAGCTTGCTAGAGCCGGAAAAGGGAGATGAGATAAAACAAGGGATCTATTTAGCACCTGTATCAGGAATCAACACTCATTTTCATAATGAATTTGCCTGTGTTCATCATCACTGCAGCCTTTCATTAGGAGGATGACAGTTGAGATTTTTGCATCTGCCATTTCCATGTTACCCCCAACAGTAGGTTGCTCAAGGAAAGATCTCTTACTGTAATCACTGAAGCATTGGGTTATGAGTGGGACTGGCTGTTTCTGGCAAGACAAGGAAGGGGGGAGAATTAAAGGAAAGCTTTCTGTGCCTGCAGCTTGTCAGCTTAGTACTAATATATGCGCTCCTGAACTCTTCTTAACTCACTTCTTTATTGATTTATTTGTATATGTGGTACTTCACGATGAAGGAGTAGTGTCTACCCTTCCTCCTGAAATATGGCTGCCTCTGTGGTGGATCGTGATGGGTATTTAGTACCAACCAAACAAGACATTTCAGAAGCAGAGGAAGGGAAAAACAACAGTTTTTGCTGAAGTATAGGGGAAACTAAGGAAGTAGAAATATTGCAACACCCTTTGTGGAGCCCATCTGAACAATGTATAAACACAGTACCAAAAGGTTTTATATGTGTCTAGCTTGGGAAGTACCAGTCTAGGCTTTTCAGCCACATGCTTCAAGATTTTGATGTTCTCAGTTTACAGGAAAGAATTCTTCTTTCAGTAAGGGTGGTGGGAGAGCTTTCTAGGCTGTGTTGACCACCAGCTTTCAGGGGGACTGCAAGTAATGAATGGGAAGGAACATGGAAGTGCAACTGGTTTTCCTTGCTGGATGGGACTTATCTGATGAGACTTTTATCATCTGCTTTGTAGCATAAAGAGTTAAGAGTGGAAACAAGTGGTGGTTGTGTATAGATAGAAGCTTCTAGCAGTGACTTACATGCATGCATGCACACAGTGCAGTTTGACTCGAGATGAAGCACTGAGGCTCTGCTTCGTACACTTCAATTTTTCCTGCCTTTGCAGGCATAAGTACCAGGGGAGATCTCATGTAAATTGGAGACAGAGAAATGATTATCTGTTTATCTTGCTTTCTTCTCAGAGCGGTACAATGAAATCAGCAGAAGTCTCCTCCCCCCACTCTCCTTTCCTAACAAATAAACCTTGTTTTAGAAAAATTAGAATGCATTGTGGATAAAGGAAGGTGACCCTAGGTCTTGGATCTGTTTCCTTCATTAGCAGCAAATTGGCATGTAGTGATTGCTGCTTCTAGTATCAATGCTGGAGCATTTAACTAGTCAGAAGAGTTTACAGATGCCAGAAGAGAAAGCCAGCGATGCATATAATGTATTGCTAGATTCATAAATAGCTGAGACAAGGGCTGGTTATTGCTTAGTTCAATATTGTTGTTTAATAGCAACTCTAAATACACTCTGCTGGGTTAAATATTGTACTATTAACTCCAGAGATAATTATCTTCCTAGATTGAGTGAGGGACAATCATATTATGGTGTGATGCATTTCTTTGAGCTCCCCATGTGTAAGCAGAGTAATTGAGGGGACCAGCAATTCTGTAAGCCGTCCTGGGGGTCAAATTCTCTCATTGTACAGGCTCCACATTCCTAGAGAGGGCAGAAGGACTTGCTCTATGAATACAAAAGCACCAGATGACCCATCTCTGTGTATTTGTAAAGCACCCATCAACCCAGCATCCCAGCCTGTGGATATTATCGATGTCTAACTAATTAGAAGATACCTGTTCCACAGTAGTAGCTTCCAAGGTAACAATTTATGCAGGCTTTTCCCTCATCTTTTCTTATAGGTAACTGAATGAAGAAATGAGTTGTCTCCATGTTGAGCTTTTTCTCTCTCTCTTCTCTGAGCTAGAAGAAAAATGAAAAAGGACTCAGCAGAGAAAGGAGCCCTGCTTCTAAAAGTGCAGTAACGTCCCTAGAAAATGTCCTACCCTTAAGCCCAGCTGAATAGTTCAGTAAGAGCATAGATCACATAGGCAGCTGGAATGGAAGTTTTTATGATATTTTAGGAATACATTTTTAGCTGGCCAAAGAAAAGGGGAATCTGGAGGATGAAAGAAATGCTCACAGTTTACCTTTGCTTGCAACAGCCTATTCACTTACATTGCGCATTTGATACAAGTCTCCCTCCTTTTCTATTTCTCATGTTCTCAGTTCCTGTTTTGTTCAGCACTGTATTTAAGTGTTTCAGGAAAAGGATTTAAACTTATCCAGGTGAGGAAATTACATATATTTATATATGTGTATATATATGTATGTATACGCTTGCATGTGTGTATATATATACACATATAAAGTTCTCAGTAACAAAGCCAAACGTTATGTTGAGTTTTCTGATCCCTTCTGAGATTTAACCCTTTACCCTCGTTACTCTTGTGCTTTAAATTCAGAAGCTTTAGAGAGTGCCTGATGTTGTCTAAACCCACACAGGCTACCAAAAGCTGGCATCTGAGACATGCACCTCAGTTCTGTTCTCTCTCCTCCAAATGAGCATTTTAACTTGCATGATGGACAGTTAAGGTCTGCAGAAACTCCATGCAGACGTATTGCAGGAGGAATGTGCTGGTAATTTACGTGAATCGTTTAAAAACTTTTTATTTTAAAACCCGGAACTTTGTGAATCTCTCCACAATTAAATGTTATTTACTTTAGCTGTTTGGTGCTTTCCTGGGTATCAGGAACTATCCAGCAAGCACTAGAAACAGTTGTTTGAAGCTTAATTTATAATAATCTATCTGCAGAATGACCTCTGCAAGTCTTGCTTATTGGGGGCATTCTGCACTTGTACTTATTCACAGGTTTTGTTTCTTTTCTCACTTCGGAGGTTATTTTCAAGGAAGGTTATCTTTTAGGCCACCTCCTTCATGGAGTTGAGGACTTATTTTTATTGCTTTTAAAAATGGGTTAGATGCTTCTGATTTGCTTGCTGGTATCTTTTTAATTGCATCATGGGAGTGTTGCCGCTGGGTGCACTGTGATTTTTGAGTCCTAACTTTATTGTCTAGGTGAAATGAAGGAGAAATTGGAAATGTTTTCTACTTGAAGTGCAAGGGTACTTCTGATTCACAAGCCTGTTGCTGCCTGTGAAACTACTTGCAAAGTAACGACTGCTAAGCTCTGGGGGATACATGCGGGTGTAACGGTTGGGTGTGTGGGTAGAGGATCTTCACATGATCATCAGCTATGGAATAATTTATGATACAAATGTAGAGACACATTAAAACACATTCAAGCTTGTTGGTATCTGAATAGGAAAATTCAGAAGTTCCTGGTCCAAAATAAGTTGCTTCTTTGCTTTCTTTGTAATGACTGATGAATATTTATTGAGCTCCCATTGTTCCTATAATATAATTTTTTCCCATTTAATAGTTTTTAGATTTTTTCTTGATTCCCAGAAGGTCTATTGGTTTGGGATTTTGGTTTATTCTGTTAAAAATCCTAATATAGAATAATAGAACATAAAACAATAATAGAAATAAAACACAAACAAAACCTTATACCACTCCTTGACTACAGTGTTTTTGAGGAAAAAATGAAATGAGTCAGATCATTGGAGATTAAAATTTGCTCTAATTCAAGACCTAGTCAACTTTGTGTCTTCTTTGCTTTGATTTTTTTTTTCCTTAGATCTATCCTTTTCCCCCAAAAGCAGAAAGAGACTGAAATTCCAAAAAGCCGTATATTCTATAGCAGGGAGAATATACTCTAGTATACCAGTTGCATGCTTATTTAAAAAAAAAAAAAAAAAAGACTTTATTGAATAACTATAATGTAGCGTAATATACACGATCATAACATGAAGAGGCATCAACCGTCCTCATAACACATAAAATAGAAATTATGGGAAGTTATTGAAATTGCCATAGAGCAGATACTCCTTTTTATGAATGGCATAGCCATTTACACTGAAAGAAATGCCTGCTTACCTGAAACGACATCATAAGGTAACATGCAGGCAGTTGTGTTAACACTTTTTCCAGAAATAAAGCAGCACATTGTTTTGGAAATGTTTTAGTTGTGGGATTCATTAATTTTAATGCTTGAAGCAACCTTAACCTGCCTGTCTTTATCTATAAAGTAAAGATTTATCTCTGTATTTTGAGGGGGAAGGAGGAAAAAACTGTGGAACAACGCGAAGGCGTAAGATAAAAGTTCCTACTAAGTGGGTTAAAATAAATGTGTAGTGAAAAGAGGAGGGTACAACTGTGTATCAGATGTTAATCTGCCATGAAATGATGCAGTGTCACCGAGAGCAGAGTATCAATGGCAGCACAAAATGACAGGTTCACCTTCAGACCAGTTGCAGGATGCAGCTGCAAGGCACGATGCAGAAAAACAATGAAACATTCTCAAGTCATTTTAATACAAGAATAAAGAAAGAGCAAATGGATCCAGAGCCATGTCTATTTTTTAGTGGAGTAGTGACGAGTAAAGCCAAGACCTCTGGTAAGGGCAATTATAGATATGTCTTTGGATGTGGAGAAGTGAAGTTGTTCTATTGTATTAAAAGATAGGAGAAAAAAAGATATTCTCAGCAACTGTACTTCCATTCGTCTGATCCCAGCTGTGTGTGGAGGTTTAGAACATATTTGTAAGAAAAGAACAAATAAAGGCTTGGATTTAAATAGAAATCAGGGCGACACACAACCTAGGTTTGCTAAAAGTTAGTCATACTAAGTAAATTTTTTTTTTTGGTAAAATAAACATTCCTCTATACAAGGAAAATGTAGATCATCTAATTTTCCTTCTCCAGTAAAACATTTGATGTAGGATTAAATGAAGACTTGTGAGTTAAAAAGAAGATAGGGTTGAAAAATGAGCAAAGAACTGGATAAAAGAGAATATTAAATGGGGGAGGGTTGGACTGTAAGTAGGCTCCTAGCCAAGTTACCTAAGGACTGTTCTTAGGCTCATTTCTGTGTAATATTTTCATTAGGGACTTCGGTGCTGTAAGAATTTGCTGATGAAATTTGCTGATGGTACAAAATTTGAAGTTAGCAGTGCAGAGGAGCATTCGGATATTGTTCAAATGAACTCAATGACCTTCAAGGGGAAGCAATAGAAATGGAATGAAATTCAAGCTAGGAAAGGGCAAGTTCATACACTTTGGGACTAATCATAAGATTTTGCTCATTTGGGCTGGGAACTCTGCACTGGAAATGACAGAGGAGGAAAAGGAAATGGATTAGTTGAGCGTAGGATGACTGCGAGCTCTCATCTTGCACTATTTGGAAAAGACAAATGGGACCCTTCAGGCTATCAAGATAAGTAATATCCAATGGAGACAAAAATCTGAATTCCATGGCACAAGGCTGTGGTGGGTTGACCCTGGTAGGAGGCCAGCTGCCCACCAAAGCTGCTCTGTCACTCGCCTTCCTCACCTGAACAGGGGAGAGAAAATATAACAAAAAGCTCGTGGGTAGAGCAGGGAGAGATCATTCACCAACTGCCATCATGGCCAAAACAGACTTGACTTGGGGAAATTAGCTTAATTTATTACCAATTAAATCAGAATAAGGAGGAATAAACCCAAATTTTAAATGACCTTTCCCCCACACCTCCATTCTTCCCAGGCTCAACTTCACTCCTGATTTCTCTCTGCCTCTTCGCTGATGGGCTTGGCTTTGGCCAGCAGCGGGTCTCTCTTGGAGCTGGCTGGCATTGGCTCTGTTGGACATGGGGGAAACTTCTAGCAGCTTCTCACAGAAGTCACACCTGTACCCCCTGCTACCAAAACCTTGCCACGCAAACCCAATACAAAGTGATACAAAGCAAATCATTGCAGAGTACAAAGTGATGGTGAGACTTTATCTGGAATACCATGCTGGCTCCTAGAGAAGAAAGTGCAAGGGCTGGAACAGCTGTAGGTAGGGTCTACCAGGAGGATAAGTTAGGGAAAAGTGACACATGCTGGTTTGGCAGCCACGGTGGACTCTGAGGAAGGCCTGTGTACATGAGAGGAGGTCAGGGAAACTTGTTCAGGATGGACTTGCCCTGTGTGAAGGGCACATGGACCAGAGTTGTTGAAGTTAACAGTTTTTTCTGTTCATGAGAGTAGGTATATGCTGCTGTGCACCTGTACAGCAGGTCCAGCAGAGAGCAGCAGTGGGAGATGCACACCCTATCAGGATGAGACTGGAGTGTGCTCTCTGCTTTCCTCCCATCTGAGTTGAGTAATTGTCCCATCTGGATGAGTAGGGCACTGCAAGCACAGTGTACACCAGGAGATAGTGTTGGTGCCAACTGCTGCACTGAGTGAGTGGTGTTAGGCTTGGATCTGCTCCCATAACATCCCTTTCCAACTGCTGTTTTTTTTCCCCAGTGGTTTATGCTTTTAGTTTTCATTCCTAGCGCTAATTATGGTTCTGCTCTAAATTTCTGCCTCTGGTATGATGAGGCTCAGGGTGCATGGTGGACTCAACATCATCTCTCATCGACTGCCAGATTGTGTCTGGACTCAGGCTCCACATATGAATATTTATATAACCAGAAAAAGCTTGATTTTGTGTTTAACTACATTTTTGAACATCATGAGTCAGCTCTGTCTTGAGCTATCTGGTGCCTCCTAAGATGTCACGCCACTGTGGCAAAGGTTTCAAATAGGGACAACATAATCTCAGACTAAATCACCTCTACTGCTATAAATTAAACAAACATTATTAAATTAGTCACAGCTTGGTGACCATCAGAATCTTGGTATAATTAAGGTACAAGAATTATACAAAAGTTTCCACCTCCTGGGTAGGCAAAATCTAGTGCCACTGGATCTTTTTCTGGATTAAACTTTTAGGCTTAATAATAATAGGATAAAATACAGTGAAGTGCAAAGCATGGCACACAGGAGAAATTCAGCTGCACAAACACAAACTAGGGCCTATTCAGTTCAGCATCAGTACTTCTAGAAAGAAAATAATACAGCATTACAGAACAAGGCTCAGCAATGCAAACTCTGGGAAACTGGGGTGATTTCACTGCTTCCCAATGCAATGGGGTTTGCATTCCTGACAGGGAATCTGATCATGAAGGATATAGTTGGGTTTTTTTTCTCCGGAAAACTCTGTGTGTCCTTCATGGTGTTCGTTAAATAGGCAGCTCAGTGGTCTAATGCATGAAACAAACATGCAGAGAGAGAGATAAAGTGTAAAAGTCTATTTCCAAAGCCAGGCTCATTGAGTATCAAGTACTGTGTGTTAGCTAAATTAGGATGAAATACAGCTGCAAATAGTTCAGGAAGGATAATTGTCTGATGAAATCAAGAGGAGTTCCCGCCTTAGGTAACTCTGTTTCTATCAGCTCGCTCTTTCAGACTGCTGTAAATCTTCGGGATGATGCTGCATCCTTGGCGAAAGTCAAACAAATGAAAACACCACGCACGAGCAGTGTATGCCTCACTAGTTCACTGAATCAAGTCTTAGAGCTATAACAAAAGACTCCATAACTTAAAGAAAATGCCACTGTTATGATTGCTTGCTTTATTCTTGGAGGACTTGTCTTCCCTCGAAATCTGTTGCAAATTCATCACATCTAACTACATAGGGGAAAAGACATAAACTAAGCATTTTTTCCACCAGGTGAAATTCCTTTTTAACTTAGGAGAGACAAGTTAACAGGTATGACAGCTAACTGTGGATAAAGAAACTCTGTTTATGGCATCTTCCTTGCGGCAGAGGTTTTTTCTAATGGGCCCAGAAGGTCCTTTATGATTAACTTGAGGCAGATGATTCCCACAGACTGCTTGCAACACATCCCAGGTGAAGGTGTAAACGATTTTTTTTTCCCCCTGACCTTTTCTTTTTCTCTTGTGTAGATCTGTATTTGATATCTACAATGCTTAATTCACTTGGGAAATTTGTACAGTAACTCAAACCGCATCCCGAACTTACAAATGGCTAGTGTTGCTGGGGCAGAGCCAGGGCCTGCTCCTCTGTTGTAGCACTCTGTGGCACACAAAGCCAGAGAGAGGAGGTTTGACCACATACAGATTAGGTTTCCTTCCATTTTTCTGCAAATGTCTGAGGGGGAAGTGTGTGTCAGTGTTTGCACAAATGTTTAGAGATGGTTGATTCAGAGTCATCCCAGTGTGGCAGGGCATATGGAGCAGGGCGGAGGGCGACGGCAGTGCCTTGTGGAGTGACTCCCAAGCAACACAACTGGGCTTCCAGGCCAGCCGGCAAGTGCTGATGAATCCTGAAGGCGACCTAATGATTTTTGTTCGGGAAAGGGGCTGGTGAATGATGGATTTGAAACTGGACCTCCCATCTGTTCCCGATTCATCTTCCACTGAAGCTAAAGAATGAGAATGAGCAACCAGGCAAAAGCTTCCTCAGCCGTCTGGGGATCATGTCACCAAGCCAGACAGCAGTAATTTAACTTTCCTCTCTCGTAAGACCAGTATATACTGGCAGAAATTTATTGTTTCTTCATTACTAAGGATTTACTGGATGCTTCGTTGTTCTTAGGGGGAAGGCAATATTTCCTGCTTTGTAAATGTGACCTTTCCTTTCTGGGTATTTTTTAGCCAGCTATGTTTTGCTTGTATGAGATAAATGTGTGGAGCATTACAGAGAGGACAAAGTCCCAGTGGAGGATTAATAAGGATTGTCCTGCATGGTGAGGAATACTTAGCTGTGTTGTTATCTAAATCTTCATGTAGAATACTTTTATAAGGCTGTGATATAGCACCAGATCGCTATAGAAAATCACCAGATTGAACTGGGGGGAGGGAGGGTTGGAAAGCAATGAATTTTAGGAAAAAAAAAATAGAGCACATCTTTAATGATTAAATTAGTGATGCTTGCTTAGAGATAATGACACTTATATCCACAGAAGTTCTGGCCACAGCAACCGCAGCCAGGGACCTGGGGCTGCAGGAACACAGACCCCAGGGTGGCACAGAGCGTGTACCGAAGACCAGTCTGTTTTCAAGTGATGAGAGCACTTCTTGTTTTGCAAAAGGGCAAATCTGCTCTAGATTAGCTCTAATTAGCCTCCTGTCTCTATGGTTGCAACTGAATGATGTGGGGGTTTTATGCTGTAAATCTCTTTATAGTCTGTAAAAAGTCTGTCATTTATGTTCAGAGCAGCTGTGCTTTTCTGATAGATAGAGAGACATCTGTTCTGGTTATTGTATCAGTCTAACACATTCACGATGGCTTTCCCACCACCTCACTGTGCCGTGCTATCACCTCCTTTCCACATGAGAGGACGGAGGAGGGAAGGCATCTTTGATCTTTGGAACCTATTGAGGTTAAGGATGCTACGGGCGTGTTGGCTATCTGAATTAAGTGAAAATACAAAACACCGCCTTATCAAACACTTTAAAATAATAACTCTATTCCCTGGGAACAAACAGGCTCCCTATGACATTCAAAGAAGCAGGCTAGGAAAGAGTTTCTGCATGAAACTTGTGTAAAGCGAACAAGCTACTTCAAGTTTCTTATTAGAAAATTGCTCTCACAGAGTAGCTGCTAACAGTTCCCAGTGAAATTGGAAGGATGTCTTACATTGGGTGAACAGGGAGCTGCCTTAGGACTGGTACTACTAATTATTTTATTAATTTATTAATAAATTAAAATTAATGATTGTTTTATGAGCACCTTTTGCGATGTAGGCAGTATAGCTTACTGATGGTATGAAACCCAGAAAGTCTGCAGATGCCACAGACACTGAGAAGAATTCAAAATGAACTTCATAAATCAGAGGAACTGTGTGAAAGAAAAAGAGTAAGGGAAAATGCAAAGTATCACATAGAAGTCAAGGATTACCTGGCTCAGCAGGCTTTCTGCTGGAGTGGATCTAAGGCTTCTACGAGGTTACAAAACAGCAAGAACCCGGAATATCTCACCGGTGCAGAAATCCCAGAGAGCTTTTACCTACACGTGGAAGAAGGAGTGCTGTGCATTAAAAACCTCAGCTGCAATGCTTCCTTTGCTTATGGGCTCCTCACTTTGAGAAAAATGAGGGAAAACTGAAAACAGTTTTATGGGTGGCCACGGAAGTGATCCCAGCATCTAAAAAGAGCCAGACATAAGGATTATGGAAACTTCACTGGTGTTTGTAAAGAAGAGATTAGAAAAAAAATGTCAGAATAGATGTAAATATAGTTATTTTCCAATATCTTCAGGGAATAGACCAACTGAATCTCAGTGTCATGTCCAGCCATGTTGCTCCTACATCAATGATTTTCTAATTTTTTTTCTATTGTAAGTTGAATTTTCCCCACCTTAAAATAAAATCAGGATTATTTTTTTGTACCTGAATTTAGAGCAAAAAATATGTGGCTCTCTGTGAATTAAAATTAGCTAACAATCCTAAAAGCTATTTTGATCTGAAAAATGGAAGAAATCCATAGGGCATTTTAGAAAGTATCTATACCATTGATAGAATTACACAGGATGAGAGTGCCTGATACCCAAACTTCAGGAATTAAAATGTCAAACCATATCCAATTTGCATAATTATATTTGTAGCACAATAATACCAAGCAAATGAAGAAAAATCATGGCAGTAAAGCACAAGGGGCTGTACAAACTCCGTTTGAATGAAACCTCTTGGCCTTAGAATAAGGTGGGCACCTGGCATTCAGCCAGGGCAAACCCATCACAGAAGTCCAGTGTGAAGGAGGATAAACTGTGATCCTTAGACCAGTAAGCTCAGCAGCTCCCAACATGGTGTGGTTGCCTCTCCCTGTGCTCTCCTTGCTGGAGACTTTGCATTTAGAGCAACATCTGCAGATGAAGCTGCTGCGGCACGGACAATCACACCCCAACACTGCTTCAAATATTCAGCACAGTCTTAGCTTTTGGTGCTTTCTAATGTCTTATTGTGTTCTTGGAGAAAGATGATAAGAAAAATTAACTTCCAGCCTATTGCTTGAACCTCTGTTTTTTATTAAATAACCTTTTTGCTGTCTATAGCTGGTCTTCCCGCCTTTCTCTGTTGAGGCTCGGTATGGTTGTAATGCTGAGACAATTCTGTGCCAGCCAATGCAGGAATCACTTCACTCCTTTCATTACCAATACAGCAGCATCTGGTATTCAGACATGACGCCAGAAGAGAAATGTACTCCTCTGCTTAGGTATCCTGCAAGACCAAGATCAATTATACAAAATCCATGCTCTTGGGCTTTAAAGACTGTAGATAGTGGGGATTTTTGAAATTAGATTGAAGCAGTTAAGTGTTGCAAATTTCCCCTCTTGAGCGGCTGCGGCTTGATATGGCTGCTTAAAGGATTCTTTGGCAAATGGATTGCATCTCCTAGTGGGATTTGTGCTGTGAATAAATAAATTTCTATAATCAACTACTGATACTTCTGCAGTGTTCATAGCCTGCCTTTCATCTTAATGCACATGTGTATAAAAATTTCTGTTCATTTAAAATCAGGTAAGGCATTGAACTGGCAAACCCCACACCTAGCCAAAAAAAAAAAATCCATCAATTTTTTACTTTGCTTTGTAAATTTGTGAATTTTGTTAGCATCTTGGCCTATTTACTAGTAACTGGGTTTCAATCAAATGCAGAACTCGCATGCCAGTGGGAGCGCTCTGGAAATGAGAGGTAGCATCTTGGAACATCTCACATTTAAAGAGTGATATCCCCTCAGCTTTCCAAAGATGTCTAATTTCCTTTGAAAGTGATTCTGTCACAAATCCAAACAGCTCTCTTGTTTCAAACAGAAGCAGAATTAGGGAATGCCAGCCTGGAGGAAAGAGAGCTTGAGGGAAGAAACTCCGCAGGCTAGGCCATGAAAGATCTTTAGGCATTATATTTAGGTTTAAGTTGATAGTCGAGCTTCCAGAATACTGATAGATTTGGCTGCAGTTTTGGTAGGTCTTTCGGGGTTTGTTTTGTTTTCTCTGACCTTTGGAAGTCCTTGACACTTTATATGCACCCTAATGAAAAGGAACTGAAAATCTGGTTGCTTATTTGGTCCTGCAATGGAAAGGAAACTCTTCTGAAAATATTGTTTTCATAGTAAGAGCTGGTATCAGGCACAGGGCTGGGGAACCTCCGCAGTTAACAGTGTTGAGTCTTAATAGCTCCTGACATAAATAGGACTGACTGTGAGAAATACTTCCACAGTTTGCACCTTGTACACAGTTGATGATGCACAACATTGTGACGGCCCCACTGTTCTTCCTTAAATAACCTCCTCGCTGCTCTTTGAATCCTAGCCTTGCAATGCCAGTGCTTCTGTCAACTTGGGGAGTTCGATGCATGCCAATGTGAGGATTTTCTGTGAGCTCATTAGCGCTAGCTCTTTGAACACCTCGCTCTTGAACTGCCAGCTGTTACAGGATCTGATCTATTTTCTTGACAGAGTTGGAGTAAATAAATAAATACCCAACCCCCATAAAATACCTACTCACACTTGATAGCTACCATTTTCCATAGAAATTTTTGTTCTTTCACTTGTTTGCTTTTCTTGCTCTCCATCCTCTCCCCAGTCCCTCCAAATATTAACTTAATGTAGAAACAGAGCTTTATAGAAACATTTTTCTAGGTGCATCTCCACTTTGGTGAAGCGAATGTTATTTTCTTCTTCTCCTTTCAGAAAACAAAACATTCATTTTCAGTTGTACCACTCTGCTGTGGCCACAGGCACCAGGTGGTGCTGAAACTTCCAAGGTTAAAATAAAATCAAATAAAGGGAGAGAGGCTGGTCTTCCAGCTCAGAGCCAGGGACAAGGTTGGGAGTCAGTCCTAGTCCTTTCAAATAGACTGTTGCAATTTCTGATGGGAGCAGGATCATGATGGAAAATAAAGGGTTTCCAATGCCATTGGAAAGGGATATAATTGTACAAAGATGGGAACTTAATTCTCCTCTGTCTTATCTCCACTGACCGGCTTGGCAGGCTAGCTTTGTCTTGCTTTTGCCTCTGTTTTGGCAGCAAAGATCTCATTCTAAGCCCCTCCATGTAACCACAATGCTTCTGTTTCCCCAAATGGTCTATTAGTAGAAGATTACTCCTTTTTCATTAACTCACTTAATACTGCACTTGATTAAACACAAAGTGCCTGGAGCTTACATGCATATGTGTATCTATAATCAGTCCAAGAAACCTGATCTTCACACATTTTCTATTTGTTTGACTTTCATTGACTGAGGCTGAGGCATTTTAAATAGCAGGGAGTTGTCAGTTGTCACTACTCTGTCACAGTAATTTAGGAGCTAGGTAGTAGAGCTCAGGATCCTAACTGTGGTGATATCAAAGCTGTGTTGCCAGTTCCTAGTGTAAATTTTTAATGGGGAAATGGTAGAAGAACAGCCTCCTCTGCACAGAGGTTGCAGCTAAGACAGGAGAGTTTGAGCAAGCAAAGGAATATCTCAGTTCACCATCTGAAACCCCTGGCAGTTACTCCCTTCCCTTTGCATCTCTTCTATCAATACAACCCCTTAATATGTCTTCTCTGTGACTTTCTACAGAAAATCTCAAAGCTTTTGCCTACTTTTATTCTAGCCCCTGCTTACAGCTTCGTATGGTTGTCATGTTTATGGAGCCAGCTCTCATAATGCTATCACAAGCCTGTGCATTTTGGAGTTTGTCTTAAATCCTCAGCTGGAGTCTGAGGTTGTGGGACCAATTTTAGTTGTACAAAATGAGGGATGCTAGCCCTACTCACATTTTAGACTTCGTGCAAAGTGTGCTGTACAAAGACCGCATTGCTTTCCAGAGCTCTAACAACCTGGAAATTATTTGGCTTCACACAACTCCTTTGAAAGATGGGCATAATGTCACTTGGCAAAGACAAGTTCAAAAGTAGATGGCTGTTTTCATACAAAAGATGAACTGAGGGGACTGTCTCCTATGGAGTGTGATGGAAGCTTCCTCTGTCCTGTATCTGCTTATGAAGATCTTTCATCAAGTCTGGGAAGCGGATGAGTGGTACTGCCTAGTAAGTAGAAGTGGTCTGAAAGCTGTTTCAAATACCCGGAACAACCTGTAACCTGTTGTATACCTGACGAGTCACCAGCCCAGCCTTCCTTTGCATACCAAGAGTGTTTGGGGTGGGTGTACCTTTGTCCAGCTAATGCTGTCTGCAGATGAATTCCTGAACTCCTCGTTCCAAGCAAGGTGCGATTAGGAGGTTGAGTTGGAGTTGGCACATCCAGCTGGCATGCCTGTGTAAATCCAGTGGGCTTTGGCAGCAGTACCCCAGCTACTGCTGCCAAAGAGGTGGTGAAAGAAGCCTTGAGACTCAGAAGGCCAGTGGTGGAGAAGAAGCATGTGCCAGGAAAAAAGAAAAAAAAAAAAAAACAGAAAAAGAAACAATACTGTCAATGAATTTTTGATGGCAGTACTTTGTGTTCAGCAATTAATGTAGCAAGTACTACCCAGTCGGCATGGACAGGAAGAAAGTCACAAATAACTTTCTTGACAAATTAAACTCAATTTTCCACAAGTGCCTTCACCCATTTACAATCCCAGGAATTGCTCCCATGTGCGAGTAGCTTCCTTCTTTTTTTAACAGAGCAGATTCAATCAGCACGTCTGCTCTTGAAGGATAGTTATTAGGGTTGGCTTCCCTATCCCAGTGAACCTGTAATTTCACAAATAACACCTATTGCAGCTTCATCTTAGGAAAAAAGAGAGAAAGAAATAGGAGCTGGAAGAGGGCAGGGGTGTAATTTCTATCAAACAAAGATTTTGGGCCAAATTCTTAGCTACTGAAGAACAATGTAGCAGCCAAGGGATGGCACTGTTCCTGGTTGTTTCTGTGTCTTTTGCCTTCACTGAGGTATTAGGTGCTATGATTTGTCCAGGCCATAGACAATTACTCCAAAGTGGTGCTCAAGTGCTCAAGTCGGGAGCACTCGAATTTGTCAGAAGAGATGATTCTCCATCCTTGGCTTATTTTGTGTTATCTAGCTATTTCTTCAGATGGGAAATTGAACTAGGCTGGATTTACTGAAGTGTGTATTAATGCTAAGCTCTGTCTGGATGGTCATGAGGTAGAAAAAATGAATGTCTAGCAAATGAATTCCTCCCAGTTTCATCCAACTGAAAGGGGAAACTGCTCAAAGAGACCTCGGAGTAGATTTTTCCTTTCTTTTGTTCTTTTACCATATCTACTCCCCATCGCAACTCCATCAGAGGACCAACAGTATACAGCTGTCACAGACACAGGGGGAGCATCTCTGAACCTCATCTTGTCTGCACAAGCCAAGGTGGAATATAGTAGTTTAGATACTCTCTGCATTGATACCTTTGCTCTTCACATCTGTGTTCACAGGAGTTTTTGAAGAAATTAACATTATACCTCTCAGGTAGTGACATTGTACCCTCGGGTAGTAGGATTAGCTCATGCACAATTTTGAGGTTTTTTTCTTTCCTTTCCCCCCTCCCCTGCCCCTTTTTTTTTCCTGCTGCCTGGACTGCACTACCCCCCAAGCCTGCATGGTTTCTATTCTGAAGCTGCTTTAAGCCCAGAGAACTCAGCTCATATGTGGAGCTGGCTTGTGGTCATGCAAACCCATCTTTATTTCCCCTGTGGCCTTCAATACATTATACACTCCATTTCCTGGTTATAATTTCAGCCCATGTGTTATTGTCACACTGCCTAGATGACTAAGGCTCATTAGAGTTGTATTATGTGTTTGAAATCACCTTAAAGTGCTAAGAAGGATCTCAAAATACATATCTAGTTCCCAGCCATAATATATCCCAGCCTGTTCCTCTGATATCTCTCTCAGCCTGATGGGCATATGCTGACCTCCAAGGCAAATTCTTCTGAATCCTACGAAGTGTCTGTAAAATAAGGTATTTCCATAGGAAGGTATAAAACTAGGACCAGTGTGACTTTTAGGTCACTCAGTGCTGTCCCCTGGAATCACGGGCAGCTATATCGTTTAATTTCTTTCCTAAACTTATCAAGGTTTTTCATCCTGAAAGTAGTTTGGCCTTTCTGTGAGACCCAAAAGGGATTTAAAAGGCCAAAGTATATCCAGAGCATTTGATGATAGTGGCCGCTCAGGCTTTAGAAAGCCATATTCTGCATGCTGTTTGGCTTTGCTGCTGTGTCTTGAATGCAGATGGAAATCCTCCCATTGGAAACAATAAAATTAGGGCTTTAGAAGGAACCTCCCCCCAACTTTTCAGAAACTTTGTATAATTCCTCTCTTCTCCCAAACATACAATATTAATAGAGTTTTTTTCCAATGAGTGCTTGTATCTTTTAACCTCCATGGAAGGACCTCCAAAACATGAGTTCTTTCTCCTCCTTTCCCATATGTAAAACATTTATTCGACAAAGAACAAGTCCCAGAAAAAAAAAAAAAAAAAAAAAAAAGGGGTAAAATAGCCTCTGGGATGTGAAGAAGAAACTGAGTTTTTGCTTGGAGCAATTTTTTAGGTTGAGTAATGAAGTGGAACATGGAGATGTTGAAAAAACAGCAAGTAAAATGGCATTTAGTGGTGTTGCCATCACAAATTCTCAGCATGAGCAAGCTAATGTAGTCTGCTATTTACAGGAAATATAGTGAACAAAATGCTGAAATTATTCCTAATGTGCATTTTTAAAAATATCACCAGACTCTTTCTTGGTGACTAGTTGAAGGCAGTGCCATTACACACAATTTCCTTCTTCATTACGTTTTCTTTTACTTTTTGAGTTGTTCCATCCTTGTTTCCTATCTCAGCATAGATGCTGATTCCTGATTTTGTGCTGCTCCACCTTTTGATGTACTTATACTTGGAAGAAAGAGAGTGGAACTTTGTACAAAGTGTAGGTTTGATATTAAATATCTTGGAAACCTGTTTTTTCCCTATGATACTGGGAGGGATGGGGAAGTTGTATATGAGAGCTAAGGAATGCATAGGCATCATTTAACCATCAGCATCCATCTTCCAAAGAGTTGGTCTAGCCATGGTTTGTATGCACACAAAATTTTTTCTGAAGTCAGGCATGAAAATTAAGAGAGATCCCACAGCTTGTTCTGCGAATATGAAAGGTTTAGATGGGTAAAAGGGATGCTTTTAACTATTCCCTCTCCTCTCCATGCCTACAGGAAGAGGCATATGGAAGAAGTCTGCTGTGCCAGTGTTAAGCTGTTAGTGGAGTTATGAATTTTTGGCACCTTTTGCCTTTTTAGTTCACAAAATGACTGTAGTGTCTAATTCCTTAATTTTTGTAAGGAATCAAATCTGAGGAGACTTAAAGCCTGACATGACAGGCAAAAGGGTCCTTTAATTTGTTGCCCTTCAATTTCCAGACAGAATTAGGGAAAAATTCAGGTCTGGTTTACCTGAGGGGAGCCCTTGAACTGCTCTGCAAGAAAATTTCCTGATTTGCTCAAAATTACTCAGAAGGAAATATTAGAACAGCCCCAAAATGCGGATGTTTATATGAATAATTAGTTGTATTCTGGTCACATCCACTCCCCTGGCAGACCCTCATGAGATACCCTCTAGCTGGGAAGCTTTGCTATTCAGATTTCCCTCTGGTGACGTGTGGCCTTATCAGGGAGAAATGTAACTCTGAAGAAGTTGAGGCTATTCAAGACAACTACTGTGATTGAGAATATTTACAAACATGCTTTTGATATGGTTGCTCATAACATGAGGGATTATAAATATGCCCCTTTCCTCCCTCTGTCCTCTTCTACCCAGACGCTGGAGGCTTGCCAAGTCTCAGATAGTATAGCTCCATAAATATATTTAAGGCTTGCTTTCTTTGGGTTTGGGGGTTTTTGTTGTTGTTCTTTCTCTTTTTTTCCAAGTGGAAAGACAACAAGCACTGGAACCTCTTCTGATAATTACATCTTGGGAGCCAGCCCATCTGTTTCTGTTTATACGCTACCCAAAAAACTGTCTGTTTTAGCAACACTAACACCAGCAAGGTCCAGAAGTCCTTTTCAGTAATTATGTACTTTCAGCCTTTAGAAAACACATTTAGTAACCAGTTGACCCTAGTGGAATACCATTTTATAAAGGAGATCTTTGCTAGCAGTAATTGGCCAGCTGGAAATTTCCCTTGGGCAAGTTTAAAACACATCTTCTTTATCTACAATGGAAAAGGAGTTTGTCCTATTATCCTCCCAGACAAAAAGATGTACTTTAGCCTCACAGAGAACTTTGAAAACATTCCCATTAGAGAGAGCTCTGCTTATATATGGGAGGGCTCAATATGTTTAGTAATTATTACACAGAGTGCATTTGCAGAAAAATGGGAATTTTGTGGCTTGGCAGTTCATGTATTTCTCAGCCAGACCTGCCATTTGCTGTCGCATCTCTAGACTCTTTGCAGCATTTTAGTAAATAATTAAAATCTGGGTCTGACTCTCCACTCCATTACCAGCCTTTATAGCAGTGGAACTACATTTAGCATCATAATTCTGTATACCTATCGCCTCCTGGAGGAGGGGGTAAAGCACAGAGAGTTTCTGGCTGACAATTCAAACATTGCTAAAGAAAGTTCTGAATAGGTATAATAATTTTTAATTTTTGGACAAAATTACTGTGAAGAGGAAGAAAAAAAATCTTCATTGGCTACATGGATAAATGGTAATATCAGCAGTGAAACCAAGTTATTCTAATTTTCAGCATGAGGTTTTAATGAGAAGAGTATTCTTTTCCTCTGGTATTGTCACAATTAATTTCTAGGGGAATAACTGGAATCAAACATGATTGATTTCAGGTAGGAAAGTAAGCAGCAGGGGCAGATGAACTTCTGGGCCACAAAGCTCTTTTTTTTCTTTCTATTGTCATTAAGAATAATAATTAAAAGAAGGCATACCTCAGCCTCCTTCAAGATATGATATTTCAGCAGAAATGTCCCTAAAATTAATGTTCTACAAGTTTTCCACCAAGCCTCAGCAGCTATTTAACTTTTGATCTCTCTTTTTTTGTGCTGGCGACCAAATGCTTGTTTCCTCCATTAACAGTAAGACCATCCATAAGAAAGACCGTCCACTGCCTGTGGTCAAAAGGTGTGGGGAAGCCTGCTAGGACAGGGAGCCCTCCTGCTGATCTGTTATTTCACTCACATCACTCATCCGAATGTAGGTTGGGGTCTGCCCTGATGGAGGGGCAGGGTGGAGATGCAGGTCTGATTGCTGAGGACCTGCCACCTTCGATTTTTTCACACTGGGTGGCAGATGCAACAAAACATTTCACTCATGTCACCATTGGCCCTTCAAACACCCATGGGATGAGGGCTGCTCCAGCACTGCCTCAAGAATGCGTTTTCTTCAGCCAACTTCATTCAACCATGTTCATCCAGACTAATACCCATAACAAACCTAACCCATTTTAACTTATGAGTCACACATGAACTCATCTCCCTGATGGCAAAGGTACTGGTTTTCCCTAAGCCTCTGAGAGAGAAGGGACCTGTCTGTGGGATGTTTCAAAAAAACTCACTGCCGCTATTTTGCAATTGACCCCTTAAGTAGCAAACTATTGTTTCTGTTCCTTGGTAGAATGACTGAACACAACACAACATGCTTTGCTGGTGAGACATTAATTTAAAAATGTCATTTAAAAGATGCCAGACAAACTTTTTGTTTGGCCTTTTTTTGTAATTTAAGGTGGCTGAAATATTTTCTTGGGGAAATGTAACTGTGTTTTGCTGTGACATAGCATCTTGCTCTGAATTTTTTTTCTACTTCATTTTGCCTTGCTCAAACCTTGCCCTATCCTGTCATCACTTACATGTTAATAACATGGTCTAAAAGTTTTTCACATAATATTAAATGTTTCAGCTGTTCACCTCTTTTTTATTGTTGTTTTTGAAATAAAAGCTTTTGCTTTTAGTTTTTCAGAAGGCAACCTTTCTTCCATTAATTTTCTTCACCTAATGAAAAATGTTAAAATATTGTTATCCTGCTCTGATTCAGGACTGAAGTGATTTGGGAATCACCCACACACGTAGACACACAGAAACAGTCATGATAAGATGTGAATTAAGTTATTTTAATAGCACTGTTGCTCTGCTTCTTGCCTAGTGTGAACTCTCTTTCAGTGGTATAGTTTTCAAGAAAACAGTTTGTAGAAGCAGTTCACTAGCAAGCAGTGTGGTGCAAGAAGGGTGGAGCTGTAGAGGGAAATGGTGCTGTAAAGGTGTGTAGATCTAGGAGGTATTTCAGGGAGTTTTATTCTGGATCAGCTTTAATGGTGTGCCATGGACTGAAAGCCTATTAGCAGCTGGAGTGATTTCATTTCATGCTAAAGGAGTCTGATTCACATGTTTCAAGGCCATGTGGCGATGCAAATCAAAATTCTTTAAGTGGGGCTGATCAGGAGATTAACTCTGTTTTAACAAGTTACTGCAGATACAGTCTTAGATATTGCCTTCTGGGGCCAGATGACTGCTGTAGACACTTAGCCTTCTCTTACGTTTTACTGCCTTAAAATATTCTCCACTGCAAATTTGACCTCGTTATGCAGAGCTTGACAGTAAAGGGTGTCCTATCATGCTTTCATGATGATCTTGCATTTGTCACACAGAAGGAAAAAAAAATCACCACTTATTGTTATTAATAGCAACTGTTGACTGTGCAATGGTAATTGCAATGTGAATTACTATGAAAGAAGGGATATGCATTATAATAATTTTTTAGAAAACTGTAGCATGATGGAAGCTTTTGCTAAATAAGTCTGAAGGCAAGTGTAGAGATTTTTATGTTGCTATCTTTAATCTAAATAAGTGTAATTTTAAGATCCAAGAGCCCAAAATCATACCATTATATTCCAGAAACATAAATTGTTTTGTCAAGTTATTAGCGGAACTGACAATTTGACAGTTTTTTGTAAATGCTGACATGACGCGTACATACTTAAGTGGTTTTACTCTGCAGGAAGTAGATTAATTCAGACTCTCTTTAGCCCCACAAACTGTCATCTTAGGGAGATGGTTTATTGAATTTACCTGAACATGAAATTAAAATGTGATTGATGTCTTCTTATTTGATGTATGTATAATTTTGCGATGTTAGTGAGAGCTGTGTGTTTGGAGCATTATGTACGATGAGAATTCAGTTGCAATTAAGTTAAATAGAGGATGTGGAAGCAGTTGATATGGTACGTATTTTGGGACTAGTTAGCTCTTGTAGTCTCAGAAATGGTAATTAACCTGGGAGGATCTGAGATATCTCTAGCTATTGAAATAGAACTGTCTTCAGGGAAAGTAAAAGAGAGCTTATCAGTGGAGGGCAGTTTCTGAAGACGTTGACTTTCTGCCATTTCTTTGGTGAAGTCCCTTCACATTTACAGTACTGCCTTATGCTTTTATGACCCCAAGTGTCTGCTAGAATAAAATTTTAATTGGAGCTTATCAGATCCTTCTAATTTTGTAGAGATATTAGCAATACTAGCCTGGTAATGTCCAGAAGCAAGGCCAAAGATAGGGTAGTAAAGTTCAGCTCTGCTGAACTAAAACTGATGCTGCAGGTTCATCTCAGAACAAATCCTTGTTTCAGTACTTAAATGCATGTCCTTTTCATTTCCTTGATGGCTGAGAAGAGATTGTAAGTCACTACTCAGTTGTGTTGAAGACATTTACAAATTAAAATCTTCTAGATAAATCTTGTAGGAAAAGGATTTAAATTTCAATATAAATGACAGAAATGAAGGAATTAATGATTTGCACAACTTCTTAAAATTGTTAATGCAAAAACTTCCTGTAATGTAATGTTCTGGCTGAAAATTAACATGCAGAAATCCAAGACAATTTAAACTGATAGTTCCCATAGCTATTATAACTCATCTAGCAATCCAGTTAGGCAGTCCTTGATAAAAATGCATCTGCCTGTGCCTAATTTGGAGTTTTGGAGATGGACATGTTACCTTCTCAGTGGGATAAAGGTAGAGAGTTAACTTGGGATATTAGTTGCCCATTCTCTCCTTAAATGAGCATGATAGTGACTCAGCTAGATTGTAATATAAAGGTAAAATTCCATCATCACCTGAACACATTATTGCACAAAAAAAAAAGGCTTCTCACTTCAAGTGAAGGATTCTCATTGGGTGCAGGGGGTTTGGGAAGGGACCCGGAGATGCAGTGGGGATTTGCATGCCCTAAGTGGGTACATACTGTGAAGATCTTCTCCTAGTCTGTCTTCGGCAAACCACAGACATCCTTTCTCTTGAGCAAGCTCGTAATACAAGAATGCATAAACACCAGTTAACATATCCCTGCCTGTCACCAAAGAAAGCCATCATTCAAAACCTAGCTAACTGCAGCAGTACTGGGAAAAAAATAATTAACTGTTAGATGTGTGTGTTTTCAACAAAAGCATCTCCTGAGCCTTTGGAGACAAAATAAATCTTACTATCCTGATGGCTGTCTCTCAAAGTCTCTGAAATTTGGTGGTCAAGATAGTTCAGGCAAAATGGAATCTTGTATATTTGACAGCATAATTATTATTCTCTGTCAGATTTATACAGCTCTTTCATAAGAAACACTTAATACTTCATACGGATATTACTTTTCCCATCAAATATCACTTTAGAAAAAGTTAATAATTTAGGAACTTTTATATTAAAAAATGGCTATTTCAACTGATGCATTTGATACCATCATCAGACGTCACATGAAGGGCACTAAAACTTCTTCCTTTTGCCTTGAAGTAAACCTGGTGTTTATGCCAAACTCTCCAAAGCTTGATGATCCTGGATTTCAAGCAGTAGTTTAAAGCTACCCTACAGAGGATAGATGGTTGCTCCCTTCAGTATCGTTCTGTCCTGAGATTCATGGCCAATTTACTCTTCCTTACACTTCCTTTGCCCTGCTGTATCTCTGATCTCGTGAGGAAAAAAAAAAACCATACTCCATTTATCCTTCTCTTCAAGTTTTGATTTTCAGGTTTATCCCAATTTCTTTGGCACAGAAAATCATGTGTAAGATATATCACACTGTCAATACATCTATTACTTGGAGAAGTAATAAAAGCAACCTCTGATATAGTTCTAAAAAACTGGACAGAAGTGTGGCCTTCACTGTGGACAGGACAAAGTTTCTTTAACTAGTTTGAAGGGTGAGTGTTCTCCTGATTTAGAAGGAACAAATAATTCAGTACACATAGCATAAAATGGAAGGCTTGTGGAAAAGAAATATTGAAATCCTTACAGATATAATTAATTGGAATTTTTTTTTCATTCATAAATGCAAGCTGGGTAGAAGCCTGGATGGGACTCCTTAGAGAGAAATACAAATTAAGATGCATACATACACACACACATGCATTTACTTAAGCCTGAATGTCTATGTGTGTAATACGTATGTGCATGAGCTTCTTTTCGCCTAATTTACCAGTCACCCTGAAGAAAACAAAGTGTGGTGAAGACTTGCTGTTGCGGGACCAGATTTGGAAGGAATAAATATCCAATAAGTAACATTTTAGGACAACAATTAGGCTCAAATCTCAGTCTGAGAAGTCAGAGGGAAATCTGGAGAACACTGAGTAAATAAAAGATTGTTTCTGAAATGTCTTCCGTGGGAGCTTAAATATTTCATCCTTGACATTGCAAATGTTCTTACTCCATCAGGGACACCATTGCCAAGTTAGCCTCATTGATTCTCAAGGAAAAGAACTATAACACCACTTCATTTTTCACTAATCTATGGAAGAATACAACAGACCCACTGCAGCACATTAAGTGGAATTAAGGGATGTGTGTAGCACCTTTCTACAGCAGTTCCTGAGACACCCATCAGTCTGTGTCTTCTGCTTTGCACAGGAGATGATAGATCAATGCAATACAGAAGCTGTGCCGTAGCCAAATGGGCTAATTTGATCAGCCTGGGGCGCGGGGTTGTTGTTAATTGTTGCTGCTCTTGAAAATCTAAGTGCTTTGTATGACAGGCTCATTTTTCTGCGTGTTTGTCTCCTTGAATCTCAGGCGGAAGCAATGTAAATCACACATTGCACAAAGGGTAAGTACAGATAGCAGTGGGAAGTAGGAGGTTTTGGTAGACAGGACTTCCTTCAGGAGGCATTTCAAAGTGTTTCTCTCCATTTACAAGGTAGGGAGTGTAGGCACTTACTTTCAGAGAATTACCTTGCATGATACTTAGAATTATGTATGACTTGAATTTTGTTGTGCTTTTTTAGGATTCATCAGTTGATACAATAATGGAGTATAATACCTAAAATTCATAGGGGTATGAATCACCTCTCTGGAGATAGCTCTCTTGATTCAGAAGTAGGGAATAACTTAGAAGAAGGAACTTACCTGCCTGTGGTAAGTGAGGGGACTTTCCCACTTCTGTCCTGTTCGCTGTTAGCGCAGAAACCAGAACAGAGAGCTGAATTTTGGTAGCTGCTGCTATGTAAGTGCAGGTCTTTGGGAAATCTGGCTCCATCTGAAGTGAAACTCGAGGGAAGGCACATGTTGTCACTCATAGAGGCGGTATTACCATTACAGCTGTGTGCATATGTGCTGGTTCCTACCTATATGGGTTGAGCGTCAAGCCTGCCTTCAGACTATGCTATTCTTCCACCCCCCCCAGTGGGGCCACTGCTGGTTTATGCCCTTCCAGCAGCAGGCTGGATTTTGAGGCTTATTACACTGCATTTCTCATTGCATTGCTTCATTCCAGTTAGAAAAAGGATAGTAGCTGCGTACATTCAGCAGCATCTGGCCAAACATAACATGCGACTCACTGGAGAAAATCCCTTGGCTGAGTTGGAATTGAGAGAGATGGCACTGACTGACCTTGGCATGTACCCCTTTAACGATGTGGGGTCATCAAATATATAGGTTTAATTAAGATACCAGCAGCAAAAAGGAGACATTCTTCCAGAGCTATGAAACACATTTACTAAGAGACTAAGCAGCCTATCAGCCCTTGAAATATGTGATCTGGTGAGTTTCTTAAGGATATTTGGCCCCCACAGAAAACATTCAGTCATCCTAATCTTCAAGGATTGAGGAAAAGGACTGTCAACATATTGAGGAAAACTGCAGGGTGAATTGAGCCCATCCTTCTACCTTCTGCCTTGGTTGGACAGAAAATTAAGAAGAGACAGAGAGGCAAGTGCTGGTGCTGGTAAAGGGTCTTTGCCACTGAATCCTAACCAGGGATACATCTTTACTAGGCAGTATTTTGCTTTGCTAGGCCAAGGGTTAAATCCAAATCACTGATAATGAAGGTATTTCTATAAATATGCAATTGCTATTGCTATGCTGACAACTCTTTTAATATCCTGTTATGATTAATTGAAATGCTTGTCTAACACTTGCTACATATCTGCTCTAAACATTTAATTCATTTACTTTCCATCTGTTTCTTGATCATGTGATGCATGGGTGACGCAAAGGATTAAGAAAATGCTGGTATTTAGGAAATCAAAAGCATTCACCCCTTCTTTCCCTTTCTCTCTCAAACCATATGCAGCTATAGAAAGGTTTTATGTTACTCCATGGGTACAGTTTCTGACACAGACAGAGCATATGTTGTGCTGATAAAAAATGAGATCTTGCAGAGTGCAGCTGAACCACTGGTGTGTTTCCATAAAGGAACACAGTTTTTACAGTCGGTGGTACCCAGGCATGTCACAGAGACAACACATCACTGGAGTGTCTCTGTTGTCCGGCCTGACTGCTTGGGGTTGCTTTTTCAGGGAGGAAGGAAGGATAGAAGAAATAATAGGCAACAGACAAGTGGAGACTTAGGATTAAAGGATGGGCATTTCTGGAAATGAAGTGCATCTTTTTGCTGCCAAGAAAATATCTTTTTATTGGATGGCAAAGCAAATGCTTAGCTAGCATCCAGTTACACCAGCTCAAATAGAAAAGAAACATTTACAACATCTGGAAGGTGAGGAATAAATGAGCTTTTGGAATATTATAGTAAAATCCTTTTTTCTCCATCTTCCTTGGTATAACACTTCGAATTTATACTACAACATTTTATATTTGTACTATAACTTTTTATATTTTGATTTTTTTTATTGTGATTGTCTATATTCTAAATCTACAAGGGGACCCCTAAGGTTTTGGCTGTATGTGAACTGTATTCTGCTAATACAGAAGGTGAGCCAGCACCTTTTCTTATCTGCTTCTAACATCTGAGCATACGAAATACACTTCTATTTCAGCACATTGCAGTGTTATCTCGATATAACACAGACTGGTTGCGCTGACCTGCTTACGCATTACCTTCAAGCAATGGAGCAAACTCAGTGTGGTTATACTTTTGTCAGGAAAAACAATTGCAGGTGCACTTAGACTGATACCATAAAGTTACAGGGACGTTCTTTATTGGATCGCTCTATATTGGATCTGTAACCAAAAGCTTTCACTGCTTTCTGAAGGCACTGTGTTGCACAGATACTCTCACTTATATATAGGCATTGGATAGTTTTCTCCTGAAATATGATACTGGTTCCTGCCATATGATTATTTGGTGAGGCTTCTGTGAAAACGTTCTTTTAATAGGTTTGTGCACTTAAAGATTGTTTCCTTTAGACTGAAGCAAATGCTATAACAAGCAATGCCAGACTGATAGTGCACTCTGGTCTGGAGCTGGTTTTTCCACGATTGCAAGATATCACTTTGCTGCATCTGTGGACATGAGTTGAGACTCAGTAACAGTCCACGTGGATGCTCTTGGCACAGCCCAATTGCAAAGTGAGACAGTTCGAGTTCAGATATAGCAAACCTGCTTTGTCTCGTAATTGGGGTGAGCTAGAAGTCAACATCCCAATTACTGTGTGCCGCCTGAAGGTGGGAACTGAAGATGTAATAGTTTGTTGGCTTGCAAAAGTGTGAGCAGATTCTGTGGCTCCTTAAACACAACTCACTGAGAGCTGATGCAGTAGCGTAAAGGAAGGCAATGTATGTCTGATACTGGTCTAACCTACTTCTGGTCAAAGAACCAGGGGGTGGTATGAAATCATCAAGCAAGTAACCCTGAATAGCTATTGATTTTCTCTTTTTGATTTTCACTTTTCTTTTCACCCTCTGGTTCAATAGCTTCTTTGAATCTGCTGAGGGACAGCATGACTTCATGGAGAAAGGGAACATGCCAAATCAAAAGAAAACATGAAGTGCTGTGGAGATCAGTGCATAACTCCCTGGGGTTTTATTAACTAAGTAAATGACTTGCATGCCTGCAGCCAAAAGGTAAATTCTCAAGACAGAGATGATGCCAAAAAAAAAAAAAAAAAAAAGGAAAAAACCACACAAGAATGAATAATTGAAATTTTGCAACAGGCAGATGAAAAACTGGATTCCAGATTAAGTCCATTGGCTGCAAGTTTGGAAAGCAGTTTAAGATTGATAACAGCATAATAAAAAGATGCAGCAATGTGAGAAAAAGGTATCTTTCAGAAGAGAAGATGTTGAAAGCTGCATACTGAAAAGGGAGGAGACTTGGGAGTTTAACTGAAGGTAAAAAACGAAGTAAAAAAAAATCAGCAGCCACCAGTGTTCAGGTGCATTTCAGGATACCACAAGTATTCGATGTAGTCTTGTAAGAAAAGTGTAGTGTAAATCAAAGAAGATAGTGTTACTGCTAGAAAGGTTGGGGAATGGAGGCCTTGCTCACAGCAGTGTTCAGGCTTGGTGACTAAAATTGAGAAAAATTCTAGTGAATTGTGGATGTGGATCTGTTCTGAAATTCTGGTTTGACCACACATAGAGCAATCCAAACATGGAAATTCTCAAAGCTTTGCCATGTGTTTCTTGGTGTATCCAAATTCCCCATCTATACAAATGCTTCCTGAAAATCAGGGCATGATTTATATTGAAAACTTAAAGAAATCAATGTTTCATTTTACACATAACTGTTCAGGTCTTTGTGCAGGTAACCTCATTGTTAAGCACTCCTGGTGATCATTTCCCCAAGGACACAGCATCTCTTTTTTTCTTTTTTTTTTTTTTTTTTTTTTTTAATTTTTTATTTCTTTTTTCCTTTTTTTTTTCCTTTTTTCCTTTTTTCCTTTTCTTGTGTGTGTGGACATCTACAGCTTGGTACAATTGCAGAGGGAGCAGAGGATGCAAATGTAATCTGGAAGAACTGGTGAGGGCATGAAGGGATGGAAATGTAATCTGGAAGAACTGGTGAGGGCATGAAGGGCCTGGTGAGAAGTGACTGGTATCATCTGTTGTTGTTCCAAGAAGCAATAGCGTAAGTGGCTTGTGTTTCTTTTGAAAAAGTTCCTCTTATCCCATCTGTTGGCCATATGGGTGAAAAACATGGTTTTCAGCGTGCCCACGCCTACTCACTGGCCAACAATCTGTCCTGGCCTAAACACTGCTGCTTACTGTGCCACAGCAAATTGTTCTTCTTAGGAACAACAAGGGAATCTCTGCCTGCGAGGTGGGCTTTAGGAAAAATCTGAGAAAAATGAACATATGCATCAATCTATTTTGAGCCAGTGGGATTCTTTAGCTTGCCTTGCTGCTCTTTCAGGGGATAGAGAGAGGAATTGTGCTGCATTTTCAGCCAACTGGATCAATTGAGACAGTTTTCTGAAAAGTGCCTGCGCAAAGACTTGGTATAAACTAGACTAGTCACATTCCAAGTTAGAAGAAACCAAAAATGTTCATATCTTAGAATCCATCTCATGTTTTACATTGGATCCATATACATTGATTAAGCACAGTGAAGAGGTTGCTTTTAGGTGGGAATTTGCCTTGTGTTTCTACTTGAATTCTTTTGATACGCACTTGAGTGCAGTGCTGGTGTCTTCAGAGGGATTTTCTTCCTGGTCAAGCCAAAGTTGAAGTCCATGCTTAAGCACTATCAGAAGCCCCCTGCGTGCCAGGTGGATCCATGCCTGCCATCAGTTAGCTCTCTACACGTGTACACTGCACACCTGGGAAAAGCAAACAGCAGACATTTCCCTGCAATAAGAACAATAGAGAAATATGATCCAGGAAGTAATGGATTTTGGCAAATTCAACTCTGGTCCTTCCCTCTTTCCATTTCACCAGGCAGAAGACATACCCACTGAGACCAGGGCTTTCTGGAAGGCTGCGTGGCACATGGCACAGAGATAACCACCAAAATCCCCAACTGTGTGCCTAATGAAAGAATCTGAAGACCTGCTCCAAACATTATTGAACTACTAGGGGAAAAGCAATTTAAAAACTTCTTGTGGAGGAACTATTTTTCCTTGGCATTTTGTAAGAGGATCCTAAAGACATCAGGAGGAGGAAGGAAGTGGGTGCTGATGTATTTGGCAACAATGAGTCATTTTAGTTCTGGGATGATTTTGATAAACATGGCGGGTTCTTTGCCATTCCAGGAGAAATTCAGGCTTCATCTGAATAGGTTTTACTAATGGCCAGGACAGACAGTTCCTTGCTTGGAGAGCTCGGGCTCTGGTCATTGTGGTGGGAGGTGATGGTATTCAGTGTGGTGAGAATGAATGTGGGAGATGAGAGCTCAGCAAAGAAAAATGAAGGAAGGGCCAGAGTGGTTTGCTGCTGTCAGCTCACTCTGAGTAGCCAAGTGGCCTTTTTTTGAATCAGCCATTATAGGAGCATGTGTATTCTCTTAAAGACTCTTACAAAGAACCCCCCACAGTCCTAAACGGCTTGGTCTCCCCAGCGCATGAGCCACTCAGGAAGAGGTGTCCTCTCTCGAATGTCTTCTGTCTAATTCCTTAGTTGATCACATATACTAATCTGTGTTCATGCTTTTGCTTCCTTCTTGCCATGGGCAAGCACCAGTTTCTCCTAAGAGTTCTGTTAACATTCAAGAGTCCTTGGCTAAGAGAAGTTAATGAGGTAACCACCAGTTCAACCAGTGCTGCTACGTGATCAAAGTAGAATTTAAATAGAAGTTTGGGGTGGCAGAGATAGGCCAAGTTCAACGTACAAGATATCTTGAACTTTGAGTAGAAATCACAATTGCTTTTCCTGTCCTTAGCCCACTGCCTTGAATTTCTGAGCACACCTTTTCCAGACCGGGAAAAAGAAAGATATCTGACCAGAAGATGGATGAGAGCTCTATCTAGGAGTCAGTCTGAATCGTTCTGAGTGCCCTGCAGCCCTCTTGCACGTGTATATCAACTCTGTGCCTCTCTTATGCACAACAGGATAATTCTGGGTTTTGAATTAGATGAACTATTTTTGTTTTTCCATTTTCAATATTTGATGACATAGTGTTGCTTATTCCATTTGTATCCTTTGCATTGCTGGGTTTCTGTGGCATCCAGGTTTGTTTTTTAGTTTTCTGGGTTGATTTTCGGTTTATTTTATGTTTTTATAATATGACTTTCTCTCTCTGCCTGTCATGGTATTTCAATTATTCATAATCACTACTATAACACAAGACTTCTCATCTACCTGGATTCTTTTGACATTCTTTGTGCTATATGTGCCTAAATCTTTCTCGATGTTGATGTGGCACAAGATCTGACAGCATCACAGACCTTTCAGTCACCGAGCCTTCCTTGTTCCTGTGATCATTTCTAAAATCAGACAATTTTAGGAATCTATCTTTCACTGATCTTCACAGTTAATTGCTATGAACTCCTAATGGCTATTCTGGCTCACCCTCAGATTAAAAGCTAAACATAATCATGATCTCTTAGGTGAAATTGTTTACTTACCTTGAAGCAAAACCTTGACAAACTTTGTCTTTCTTTTGAGATGGGGACTGAGTGTCTTGTAGTATTCATGACAGGTAGATGCTTTCCAACTAAGAAAACAGGCGATAGGCTCCTTCATATATTAATGTGTTTCCCAATTCTAGTGGCACCTATCAGAAAGCAGTGTACAGAAAGCCCAAAAACAGATGATGACAGCAAAAAAACTCACTGCTGAGTTAAATACCTCTCTACCATCTGGAAAGGCAAAGCAATAGCAAGTCGATGTTGTCTTTATGTGCTTCTGTACGTTGTGCCACAGACGCTGGCACCAGGTCTCTTCCAGGTGGAGATTCCTAGCAGAAGCGCCCTGAAGCTGGGGGAAATGTGCTTGGGTAAAACAGCTCTGAGTGAGAACATGGAGCTGATGGGGGAATGAGGCAGCAGACATGATACATACTAAAGATCTAATCCCAGCACAGCTCCTTTCACCCAGCTTGGCCCTCTTTAAGGTCACTGACTGACTCCTTGTGGTTTATGTAGTAGTCAGTACATATTTTATTTATTTATTCTGCAGTTACATTTTGTGGCAGTTTTAAAAATTAACAGAGTGACTGGGTCAGGTAAAGGCAGCTCTGGGGAAGGAAACATTGCTCCATCCCTTGGGAGCAGTTGAAGGTGGTCACAGACTTCATGGCAGGGCAGAAAGAAGAGCCCCCTTCAAGCAACTGCAGAGCCAGGCACACTGCTCAGCAGCGGGAAGAAGTGGGCATGGACACACAGACAAATGTCTGTGGTTACAGAAGGAGAAACATCTCAGGGTGCAGATGGGGTTGCTATGGGTTTATTGCACCCCAGAGAGCCACGGAGCTGGCAGCAACAAGAACAGCAAGTGGCTTTGACCTGCCCTGCAGCCTGTGAAACCCTCCAGGCTGTAAAATTTTCTAACACTCCTTTCTCGTCAAGTCACTTTGAGTTGCCTCTTCTTTACACAATTAATTGCTCTAGTAAAACCTGACTTTTTGGTTTAAAAGTATTTAGGGGAACACGTGAAGAAAAGAGTGAGGTACTTTGGCTGGCTGATAGGATGATCTGTGGCTCCACTTGGTACTGAGGGGGTTTGGGGTAGGGGTGGTGAAAGGGAAGGAGAGCTAAATGTTTCGCTGGAGGGCTGCGGAAGGCATCTGTGAGCTGCAGCTCTGCGTAGGCAAACCAGGGGATCCTGCCGCAGTCATGGGGAATCACAAAAGTTATTCAGAAACTTCTCACATGGTTGACTCCTGTTTTTTCTTAAAATGTCAATCATAAAGTCCTTCTTGAGATAGGTACCAGTCACCATAAATAAAGTCAAGAGAGTGCAGGGAAATACTGAGATCGCTAAGCAAAGAAAAAACAAACTTTGCCTGTCTAAATCATATGCAGTCCCACCTGTCTTCAGATCCAGGTGATTTTTATTCAGTTGGAGATAGCAGAAGGGAAGTGGGGGGAGAGAGCAGTAAGAAGATTTTGGCATGAATTTGGATCGTCTGTCTCCAGTTTCCAGCAGTGTGTTGTCACAGATGCTACTTTATCACTTCTATAAGACAAAATAAGGGCAGGTCTCCTTTCCTGCCCCCCTCCTCTTCATTTTCAGCCACATTTGCTGTGCTTGAATCCTGCTCCCATTTTTATGACAGTGAAACGTCCTACCTCCTTCTGGCTAATTGGTGCTCTAGCAGCAGGAGATCATGCGCGGAGGCAGCAGAATTCCCTGCCTGTTCAGCATCTGTAGTCTGCTCACATGTGTAATTTTGATATGAAGTTTAAATGTTATAAAAGCGAGTCTAGATAGTAATTAGTTGAAATACGCACAGGGATATCAAGGCTTGTGTAGTTTCATGGTTTCACTTAAAGTTGCCAGCCTCTTAGAAACAATCATGAGGAGCATGCTTAAAAGAAAGTCCCCTAAGAATGTATGTTAAAATTTCAGGGTTGGTAACTATTGATACATTACTGAGACAAACACAGTCTTCTCTGAGAAGCTGTTTCCCAAATGAAATGTTACATATTTCCAGCTTAACAAATAAAGATATGTATTCACAATGTCCAGAAACTTTCTCTCTTTTAGTGTAGGCTCATGAATTGCTTTCTATAATCTTTTCTGTGTAATGTGCTCTTAGGATCCTGTTGAGGACTAACTAGGCAGGCTATCATAGCAGCCAAGAAATCTCCCTCCTTTCTTCAGGAAACTGTGTCCTCCTGGGCTCCAGGCTGGGTCTTGTGTGCAAGAGAAACTGGAGAATCCAGGGGTTCTGTCTGAAGTTGTATTTCACCTCTGATCCGTAACCCCTTAGCTACATTCACAGTGCACTGAGATCCACCAGGAACACCCTCTCACCCCCCTGTCACCTTTTCTCCTCTTAATGGGGAAGGAGCCATGGCAGGGGACAAAGTGGATTCGAAAGCTATGCTTGTGGGAATGGTTTATAGACAAGAAGATGGATGTCATCTAATCACCCCACAATAAATTCCTGTCTGCTTCATTCTGTGTTCTATTGCTGTCCTCTCTCATTCATTCCCATTATCACCCAGGGCATCCCTTTCCCCTTCTCCTGCTTTCCCTGCTCCTGAAACCCCAATCTGCATTTAGTAAATAAAGGATAAAATGAGTTCTCATCCACACAACTGATGCTTTGGGTCTGAAATGAAAAAGCCTCTGTTGGCGATGCAGTACCCAATTTAAAGCAATATCACCTGTCACTTTGATAAAAGGCATGGAGAAAATATCCCGTCTTGGCCAAGGGAGGGAAAAAGTGTCATCTAAAATGAATGCTAACCTTAGAAAAAAAAAATACACAAACAAATGGCTGGGAATTGTTTTTATGGTTCTATTCACTGGGGCTAGTCCTCAAACATAAATTACTGCTTATTTGTGACTCAAACAGAATGGCCAGGAATGAAACTTGCAGGCCAGCAAAGATGCAAACTTGCTTCTGCTTTTTTATGATAGGCATTGAAACATGTGGTGTGAAAGGTGCTTTCACAGAACCCCGGGCTCGGCTGTCTTGGGCCTCTGATCTTTCTTTCTGCCAGAAAATAAGTCAGTGTATTTATCTGTTGTCCTTGCCCTCCTGAGTTTTTGCTCATGTTTCAGCCTATAGAAACATTCTGCTGGTTTGTTTTTTACATAGGCATCTTGCTTAATTCTTCAGCTCTTTGTTTCACTGTGTGTCGTGCTGCAGCAGAGCTGCTTCGGGGAGAATGGATGTGGCTCTGGAGTTGGTGCTGTTGGTTTATGAACACCCCTTTCACCTTCAGTTGCAGATTTTGATACAAAAGGCTTTACTACTTGAAGGCAGTTCACTGCCCCATTTAAAATGGATCTGGTCACCACCATGCATCAATGATTGTTACCCCGTACCTACAGTTTGGAGGGTTTTCCATCCAGACAACCTGCAGCACTTCCCCTGGGCAGAAAAGCTGCAAGAGACTGGTCTGTGGATGGCGGAATGGGGGTAAATGCTGGTGGAGGTGATGTTGCATAGCAGGACACCCATCACAGCAGTGAGTCTCCTGGTCTGGGCCCAAGCAACCTGACCATTTAGCCAGAGTGTGCAGCCAGGGCAAAAGAAGCACAAAACCCCACAGAAAGGTTCTGGGTGTTGACAGCTACAGCAGGGTTTAGTCAGGTCTCTGCTACTTGGCTTGGCCAGACTGGTGCAAAAGAAGACAAAATATCTGTGAGATATATAAAGAAATATGTGGTGTTCTGCAGTATGTGAACTCATCATGCAGGAGGTTGTCATCTCCCTTGAGTCAGCTAAGAAAAAGATTGCATCAGCTATGCATAAGAAAATGTGTATTAATTGGAAAGTGAGACTGAAATTCATCCTAACAGATGACAAATAACTGTGTTTCTACATGAAAATGGTAAAGGATTGAATAGGCAAGAGATATGGTCTATGTGCCCTCTAAAATGGGGCAATTCGGCCTAGAACAAGCCCAGATTTATTTGTTTTGGACTCAGGCACTGAAATAATTCTTATTACTATTTTTTTAGCTGTTAGGCTGCAGTGAGGGCAACCTAGAAGCTTTTACCAATATGAAATGGACTGGAAACTGGACAGAAAAGCCTAGTTATATTTTAATGGCAACATCCTTAGGAACATTTTACAATCTGGAGATAGTCAAGTTCTGTACAAACATTTAAATATCAGGAAAATAAAATGGCGCTTTACTACTAAAACCTCTGAGACTGTTTCAAATAACAGTAAGAATATGGACATGTACCGTTAAGTATATTTTGCCCTCACAGAGTGGAAATAAGCATGTATTTCTTCTTCCAGAAGGATGCTGTAGTGAAACAATACTCCTATGTTTTTGAGGTGGACTTTGGAGCCATCAGTGAAGAATCTTTCCCCAAGATATCTAGCATAGGATTTGCATTTGGCCCAGGATATTTTAAGAACACCAGCAATATTGGGCTTATAAGTTTATGGACCCAAGTGAAAGCTTATATTTTGCTATCTTTCAGTAGTCAAAATTTAGTTTTCCATTGTGTCTTTGCACAGTTTTATTATGGGAATTTGATCCTTCAGGTAGCTCAGTGCAGGATTATCTAAAAGTTCGGACATTAGGCTAGATGTAAGGCAGCCAAACTCTAGTTTGTGACTTCCAGTGATTCTTCTTAGTCTGGATTCGCCTTCAGTAGTGCTGCACTAATTGCCATCGCAGAACCTACTCCGGATTTCACTGAAATCAGCAAGAGTCTTCTGGATTCAAAGAGCATTGAATCAGATCCTCACTGTAGATACCTGTATTATACTGTAGTAGATACCACTAAGTGACATTAAACATTTTACTTCAGCTTCAGTGCCTAAGCCATTTTCACGTTTCCCTCCAAATGGATCATATGTTTTCTATTTTAATTCCCTAAAATTCAGGATTTGGCCAGTAAGCAGGGGCAAATTTTTGCTCTTAAGGAAGTGTGGCGGTCGGAGGTTGTGGCAACCCGAGGAGCTAAAATACTAATGCTGAAGAACGCGGTTAAGACAACTGCAGATGCTGGGCAACATATCAAGGAGCAGTAAAGCCCATATTAAGGCCAATAACACTTGTGAAGACAGGCTGACAGTCATGTAGCTCGTGGGAATGCCTCACAAAATGAGTTGCCTGGTGCGGGGAGGGACACGTGGAACCTGCGAATCACAGGGAAGTGTTAAATATATTCATAGCTCTCTCACCCTCAGGGTTTAAGATTTGCTCCAAAGCCAGTTTGAATCTGATTTCAGATGAAGGCTTTTACTCAATCTGTAATGCATTGTGATATCCAGCAGGTAGAACTCATTGAGGAAAATTGCTTCCCGCGATGATATATGATTCATTCAGTCACATCTCTGAGCTATTTAGGGGAAATTATCCATGGGATTGTATCATTAGTTTAAAAGCTGCCTCAATTGTTTTTCTGTCAGGATAATTTTAAGCCACGCAAGAGTATTAGTTGGAAAAACATATTTGAGAAGGAGTCTAACTCCTTCCATATCGCTCAAATCTGGTTTTCAGGTAATATTTTCCTCTTCATTTGTAACCACTCTACTGAGGGGTGGAGAGCGGACTTCTGTCTCTGAGTTGGCCAGTGACTTTCTCTCTGAATACAGCTACCCTCCGTTAATCAGGTACTCAGCTTCCATGGGCTTATCCTTCAGCCACTGGCCTTGTCTGCCCTTGCTACATCAAAAGGAAAACAGCTTTGAAAATTTCCAACCACAGTCCTAACTAACAGCAAAATCCATGAATAACAAAGTACTAGCAAAGGAAAGACCCTGTTCACATTAATCAGCAATGCAAGCTGTTCCCAGGGGAGTTTGTTTAATCAGAAATCTCTAGAGAGAGTCAGAAAGGAAATTTAGACTAAATGATGAAACTACTCAAAACTAAAGATCCTGAACAACAGATACGACTGTTGGAGTTGAGAGTTGGTGGAAATACCAAGTTAGAAAGCAAATGAAACTTTCTCCTAGGGAAAAGTTCTGTACATCAAAGAGAAAAACTGAATTAATAATAATGGTAAATAGCAATGTGACCTAAAGACT
>BOSO01014650.1:0-88939 GCA_018403395.1 Gorsachius goisagi | reverse complement strand
GCGCCCGCGCCCCCCGCCCCCGGCCGTGCCGGCAGAGGCAGCGAGGGGAGGGTTAACCCCGTCCCCACGCAGGTGCCGGCACCCCAGTGGGGCTGTCGGTGGGGAGGGGGAGGCGGGCGGTGCGTGTGGGGGCCCGGGGAGGGGATGATTCATTGCGGGTAGTCATGACATTGCTGCCTGGCTGCCTGCGGCTGCCAGCCGGCACTGGCACGGGTGGCTCTGCCTGCCCCGGCGCTCCGACATCCCCGCCGGCTCCCTGACCAAACCCGGGAGACGCTGCCATGCCGGCCATCCTGCTCTTCTGGAGCCGCGCCGAGAGGTACGCACTCACCCCGGCACCCTCTCCGGCTATTCCCGGCTCGCCCGCCCCGGCGCTCACCCAGCCACCGGACCCCAGACCCCTGGGGACGCAGCGGGCTGGAGGCTGTCGCCTCCCCGGCGTTTCGCTCGCCGAGGGTGGGATGCGGGAGCCGCCCGGTGATGTCCCGGTACGGCTGCCCAGTTTCGGTGTGGGGCATCCAAGGAGGATGCTCTCTGTGGCCCACGAGGGACGGTGACGGACGGGGGGGACGCGCTGGCGTTGGGTTTCCTTGGCGCGCCTGAAGGTGACTTCTCAGAAGTAGGTTTTGCGCCGCTGGGCTCGGAGGAGGCACCGTCCCGGTGCCCCGCTGCAGCGGGGGAGCCCCCCGTCGCTGGGTGGGAGCGCAGCGGTCGGACCCCTTCCGCTGGGGGAACCGGTGCCGGCTCCCGGTGAGGGGGTTACAGGGACCCCCGCGCATCCGAAGGGAAAAGCTGGGGAGGTGCAAATTGGTTAACGTGACTTTTTTTTTTTTTCCCACATCACCGCCGCCCTACTTTTCTCCCTCCCCGATTCGCCCGGCGGGTGCACAGCCCCGGGCGTCAGCAAAGTCGGTTTTGGGGACGCCAGGGGGGCTCCTGGCTGCACTCCCTGCTCCTAGGCGGGGGCTGCGTGGGGGATGTGAGGGTAACGGGGCGGCCGGAGGCCTTGCGGCGGCGGGGAGGGGAGGATGCTGGAGCTGACGGCAGAAGTCTCTTAATCCATCGGTTTAGCGAGAAAGCGTCAAGAAACCAATTAAAAGGAAAATTACGGCTCAGCAAGTGACTCCATTGAAAGGTCCCCCGGCGCGCGGCTGGGAAGCGCACAAAGCACGGCAGCACCGTGTCGCCGCCCGCTCGCCCACTGGCGAAGCCCTTCCCGAGCTGCCCGGGGAGCGGAGGTCAGAGCCGGCCGTGGCCGCCGGGCTGGCGAGGAGCTGCCTTTTCGGTGCGCCGGAGGAGCTGGAGGGGGACGCTCGCCACCCGAGCATCCCTTGGCGGCGGCGGCATCCCCGGCACGAGCCGGCACCTTTCTCACCGCCGTCCTCCTGTCACCCTCCGGTGCCTCCCAGCCGGGCACACAGCACCTCCCGGCGCCTGCGGACAAGCGCGATGTTTAAAATAAAACTAGAGCCTTTAAAAATGACGGCTTGGACTCTGAATGTGTTCGTAAAGTTTCGGTAAGTGGGTTTCTGCCTCTCAACCTTGCGTCCTCGCTAAACCATCGGTGCCTGTCCCCGGCGTCCCGCGGTGACCTTGCGCCCCGAGATGGAGGGGGGGGGCGGTGAGGAGGGAAGGGGGAAAATCTCCCCGGTGCCGTTGCCGGTGTGGGTTTGTTCCCTTAGATGACTGCCAAGCGGAGGGATTATGTCAAACAATTGCTATTCAGCTGGCGCGCGCGCTCATCCAGCGGTTGCACGGACTGATGTCATGTGTGGGGCTGGAACAAAGATTTAATTTTTTTATTTTTTTTTTTTGTGCGATTGCAAGAGGCGGCTGGAGGCTGGGCCAGGGGATGCTTGTGGTTTTCTCGGAGGCCGGGTGGCCGTGGCTTGTCCAAAGGCTTGTCCGGGTTGGGAGGGCGATGCCGGAATGGCTTTCGCCCGCCTGGAACCTGCCCTGCCGTGCCTTCCCCCCCCGCCCCCCCCCTCCTCGCTCCCGAGGGGGTTAAATGGGAAGGCAGGAGAGGATGACTGAGCAGAAGGGGGAGAGGAGCGGTGGCAAGGCGCAGCTGATCCCCGGGGAGGTGGGAGGGAGGGGGGGAAGGAGGCTCTGCGGGGACAGAGTCGTGTTTTACCACCGTCGGTCGCGCATGTGAGCGTCGCCTCCGGAGCGTGCCTTAGCCCACTGGGTCACCTGCCAGCGGCTGGTCCTCACCCGCACGGTAAAACGCAGCGCGGGGATGCGTTTCGGTAGAGAAATTCCCCCCTCCCTGACCCCAGCTGGACAAAGGGGTCCCTGGCTGGGGAGGCATCCCCAGCAGCATCCCCACCCTGGCCAAAGACCCCCTCGCGGGTCATGACCAGAGATCTCGCAGGGGGCGACAGCGTTTTGCCGGGGCGGGATGTATTTCCATGGGAAGCGCCGTGGGGTTTCAGCCGGGCAAGGGGGTCCCAGTGGTGCTGTCAGGTGGGGCTGTGTGGGGTCAGAGCAGGGCACTGTGGTCCCTGGGGGGGAAAAAACTGAAGGTTTGCCACCTTTGCGTTTCTCGAGCCGGGGTGCAACAGGGTCGTCTTCAGTGCTGCCTGTCTTGCCCTTGTTGCGGGGGGGTTGGCATCATCCAGGCGGGGGCCAAATCTTGGTCCTGGTCTTGGTGCTGGTCGTGGGGAGCCCCTGCCCCGCACTAGAGGCTGCCATGGGGAAGGGAGGCACTGGGGTGACCTTTTGTTGGGGCAGATTGGCAGGTTACCTCTCACACACCCCCAGATCGCTTGCCCGGGGTCTCCTGCAGCCCCCCGGCCCCACGGGGAGGGCGGCTGTGGAGGCGGGTAGGGGGCAGAGCATCCCCCAGCGCCTGCGTGGGCTGGGTGCCGGCGGCAGCTCTGTGCGCAGGAGCTGGTACGGAAACGTGCTGGCATCCAGGAGCTGCCGCGGGAGATGCTGTCGGATGCTCTTTACGCCCCCAGGGACCTTCTCCCACCTCTTCTGTGCCTCCCCCCACCCCAGGCTGCCTCGTGTGTCCGTGGGTGCCCCCATCTTCCCTCGCTGCATCTTCAGAGGTGCCTCGGGTGTCTTAGCCCCCCTCCCCACCTACAGCAAAGGACCTGCTCGGTGGCTGTAGCAAAAAAGTGCAGAAGTTGTGTCAATGTGACCAATTTCCAAGCCTCTGTAGCAGCTTCCCAGCTGTGTGTGGGGGTTATTATTGCCTGAGGCATGACCCAAGGCAAGCCTTGGATGCTTGGGATGGATGTCAGGGGCTCAGTGCCACACTGTGGATGTGCCCCCTGGGGGTGCCTGGCCACCCTCTTCTGAGCTCCTGTGGTTGGGGGAGACCCCCCATGACCTCCATGGGGCACTGACAGATAGAGCTTATGGGAACATCTGGTAACTTGTATGATGGTGAAGGAAAGGGCTCACACCCCATACAGAAATCCGTCTGCTGGAGGGACATGATGGGCTGGGGCTTGCCCTTTGGAGCGAGGATGGGGTGAAACCTGGCCCGCAGCGGGGAGCAGGACGTGAGCAGGGCTTAATGGGGAGCAGAGGGTCTGCTGGGGCATCACCTGCAGAAGAGCAGGGCTGGGAGCAAGTGCCCAGCTGGGCTGTGCAAGGCAGGGGGGGCCAGCCTGGCCAGGCTGGGGGGACACGGGAGTTCACTGTCGGATAACTGAAGGCTGACAAGCAGCGGGGAGAATCCTTGGAGGAGCGTGGGGCTTGCTCAGCCCCTGCCCGGAGGAGCTGCCCTCCTGGCTGCTCCGCCTGCTCCCTGGGTCTCTGCCACTCCAGCAGCGTGACTGGGGCATGGATTAATCGCCTGTCCTTTTCCTCCCTTGGGGTACAGCCACCAGGTTTTCCATGCCTTAGTATAGGCATGGCACCAGCCTCATCCCCTGCACAATGGAGGGAGTGAGCCCTGGGTTTCTGGCTTACTGCAAAATGTAGTTGAAGGCTCTTGGGGAGAGCAAGTCAGGCTAGAAAGAGGTTGGGTTTGGGGTTTTTTTTTTTTTCTTTAAACAAAAAAATAAAAAAGCCCTCCCACCATCACAAGATGTTTCTGTCTAACGGCTTCGTTCTCTCTTCGCTAAATACAAATTATGGCTCTGACACGACGGAGGCGCTTATCTCCAGCTGAATGCCAATTGCTTTCAGGAACAAAATGTTTGAAGTTCCTTTAAGGTGAAGGCGGCAGCATGGTCCCTGCTGCTGCTTTCAGCCTCCAAAAACCTGCTGCCATCACCCCGACTCCCGTCCCAGGTCCCCAGCTGGGAGAGAGCTGGGGGGGGGACAGGCACGGGCTGACAGCTACATTTAGACACGGCTCAGCCCTCCGGGCTCGGTGGGGGGGGGGCGGGGAATGGGACGGGGACGCAGTCCTGGCCTGACGTGAGCAGTGGCGTGGCCCTTATAATAACTCTGTGCCCAGGCTAGGGCTCTCCCTCTCCCTGTCAGCCTCAGAGATGAGTCTCTCTGTCCCCGCCGTGGGGCTCGGGGGGGTAAAACTGGAGCCGGGGCGCGTCCTGGCACCGGGGCTCTGACCTCCAGTGGGAAGCGTGGGCTTGAGCCGGCTCTCGTGCTGCTGGCCAGTGGGACACGGGGAGCATCGGCTCCGTGATAAGTGCGTGCCGGTCCCGTCCCCAGCTGTCCCAGTGTGCTATTCACCTTACGGAGAGCTGTCTTTCTGCTTTCAGGAATAAGTACTCGGCTCCCGGCAGCGTTGCCGTCATGGGGAAGGACTATTACAAGATTTTGGGCATCCAGTCCGGCGCCAACGAGGATGAAATCAAGAAAGCCTATAGGAAAATGGCCCTGAAGTATCACCCCGACAAGAATAAAGACCCCAATGCTGAGGAGAAGTTCAAGGAGATCGCGGAGGCTTACGATGTCCTGAGTGACCCCAAGAAGCGAGCCGTCTATGACCAGTACGGGGAGGAAGGTAAGGGGGCGGGTGCTGGGTCCAAATCGGTTTGTATAGGCAATGGAGCGTTTTCGCACAGAGTTGTCCCTGTGGTTCATGCTTGCCCCCGAAACAATGCTGGTGGCCACAGAACTGGGGAGGGCGAAGGCTCCACAGGTGCCAGAAATCGCCTCTCATCCTGCTCCTCCCCAGGCTGCTCCGCTTTTCCAACCTGCCACTCTGCTTCCCGGGATGGCCGGGCTCTCCCTGCCCTCCACCCCAAAACCCCGCAGCCGGCCGAGGCGATGGAAGTGGAAGGAGCTCACCTCCTGGGTCATACCTGGGGTAATTCATTAGCAACCCTTTAATTGACCTAAATATCCCAACGGAGGAGCGTTGCTTTTGCCCACATTCCCCCCCTGCATTCACGCACTGGTCACGCTGCCCTGCCTGGTACAGGCTGACCTACAGGATTCAAACCTTTTCCCAATTTAAGTAATAGGTCCTTGTTTTGAAACCAAGCGGTTGCTGTTGTCTGGTGTTTGGCATGGAGGAGGAGGAGGAGAGCTGCTCCACCACAGGCGGCCTTATTAGTCGAAGATGGAAGAGCGCAACCCCATTCGAGGAGAGTGCCGAATAGCATCTGCATTAATCAGCCCAGGGCTTGGGTGCTTAAAAGAGCAGGAGGTCTGGCAGGAACAGGCTGCTGGGTGGAAGGGGCAGCCCCTCTCCGGGGCTGGGCAGGTGCCTCCCCTAACGAGCTACCGGTAGCATTAACCGGCGGTGGGTTAATTCTCAACCCGCTAGTTATGTCAGGGATGGATGCACCGAGGCAGGGTGATTTGCTGTGGTGTAAAATGAGAAGAGGCTGTCTCAAGTGGGAAACCAGCCTTTCCCCGGAGGCACCCGAAATCGGACCCCGCTCGGGCTGGTGTCACAGGATTGAAGGTGAAACCTCCTGGCTGTACATACAGTCTGTTAGGGATGGGGGCTCGACGGGCATTTGGCGAAATCACCCCCTTGTCGCAGTGGGACAGGGAGTCCTGGCAAAGCCAAACTCCGTCGGACCAGTCCACGGTCCCTCACACCTTTCGTTTCCCATCATCAGATGCCTTGGTCGGCATCTCCTGAGGCTTCTGGGTCCCACGTGCTGGGGTGAGTGAGGTGAAGTAAAAACCCCCTAACTTCATAAAGACCCCCAGACTTGCCTGCGCTGTGCTTGTTCCCCTCCTATCTCCTGCACTGCAGGGGGCTGGCACTGACACGAGCCAGCCTGTCAGAAATAGCCCGCCCTGAAAATAGTCCCTGAGCTAGGCTTGGCTTAACCCTTCCTGGCCCCTCCTGGTCAAAAATAGACTTTCAGAGAGCATGTGTGACCTCTTTGGGGGGCCACTTGTCATGTGCCTTGGCTGCTTGGGAATTTGTGGGGGTTGCAGTGACGTAAGGCTCAGCCTGGGACCTAGCAGGGAAGTTTCCCTTGGGAATGGCTGCCAAAAGGTCCAGACCTTGAGCTCACCTGGCATTTTGTACAGTGTGTATACAGGGAGCTGCCTGCCAACCTGGAGGTCTGCTGACCTCCACCTGCTCTGCCACCCAGCGTCACAGTCACTCGCTGAGCTCAAAGCCTGTTCCCACCTGCTGGGCCTGATGCTCCTGGACCATGGCTATCGGTGCAGCCCAAGAACAGGGCTCTTTGGGCAGATGGGAGCCTGCCCATGGGGAAACATGGAGACGGGCTGGTCAGGAAATGTTTCAGATGAAAAGGCTGTGAACTGGGTGGAGAGAACCAAAGAAACGCTTCAGTAGGGGTAGCAGGGACAAAACCTGAAGAGCTTTTGAGATGGAGCTTGCTGGATGTGGGAGCAGGACTGTGTGTCGTGGGCTGAGGGGGTCCCTTCCTGGTCCATGCCCTCCGCAGGTGACCTGCACCCCCAGGAGATGCTGGAAGGGCTGCCTGGAGCTAGCAGAGACCGCGCTCCCACCTGGAAAGTGCGGTCCCAGCACACTGTCCACTGGCAGGCAGCGTTCATGTCTCGTCTTCCCCTTCCTCTTGCAGGTCTCAAAACTGGAGGTGGCTCTTCAGGTGGCTCAGGGAACACTTTCCACTACACCTTCCACGGAGACCCCCACGCCACCTTTGCATCCTTCTTTGGGGGCTCCAACCCTTTTGACATCTTCTTCGCCAGCAGCCGCTCCCGCATGTTCAATGGCTTTGACCAGGAAGACATGGATTTCGATGATGATGACGACCCTTTCAGTGCCTTCGGCCGGTTTGGCTTCAACGGCATTAATGGGGTTCACCGGCGGCACCAAGAGTCCCTGCACACGCGGAGGAAGGTCCAAGACCCACCCGTCATCCATGAGCTCAAGGTGTCCCTGGAAGAGATCTACCACGGATCCACCAAGAGGATGAAGATCACCCGCAGAAGGCTCAACGCTGATGGCCGGACCATGCGGACTGAGGACAAGATCCTAAACATTGTCATCAAACGGGGTTGGAAGGAGGGAACCAAAATCACATTCCCCAAAGAAGGGGACGCCACCCCGGACAACATCCCTGCCGACATTGTCTTCATCCTCAAGGACAAGCCTCATTCGCACTTCAAGAGGGATGGGACGAACGTGGTCTACACGGCAAACATCAGTCTTAAAGAGGTGGGTATGGGTGGGAAATCCCGCGGGGTGGGAGGTGGAACTGGGTCACGGCACATGGGGCCAAGACGGGAGTCTTGTGCCAGTGAGGAAGGACCAGGTAGGTTGCGAGAGATTTAAGCAAAGACCTCTGCAGAGAAGAGCACAGAGGCCAACTCATGCTTGGTTTTGAAGATGCTGAACCTCTGTGCTGGGTGTAGGACCCAGGTGCTGCCATCCCTGCTGAACGTGCCTTGCTTCTCGAGCCAATACAGGTGGTGTTTACCCACTTTCTCCCTTCCCCATGTGCCTTGTCTTTCTGTTTTAGCGTAGGGTATTCACATGTGGAAGAGAACCCAGATCCTCCATAGGAACAAGGGAAAAACCCAGTTTTCTGGCATGAGTCTGGTCCCTGCTTGTTCTTGTAGCTGAGCCTGCCCTGCCTTAGTTACGGTCCGGGACAGCACTGGGTGCGTCTCCCCACAAACACAGAGCAGGGCCAGGCGGAGAAAGGTGGCACCTCGCCCTGGCTGAGCTGTGCTCTAGCTGTGCTCCTGGGTTCTGGCTTCCCCAGCTAAAGAACCAACCAAGCAAAATATTCGGGCAGTGACCAAAACCCAAGACATCCAGGCTGCCAGTCCTGGAGGTCACATTGGGGCTGGATGCGTCAGAGCCAGCAAGCTGGGCGAAGGTGGGAGACGAAGGGGAGATTACCCCAGTACAAGATGTGCCGCTCACCGCCACTGCTGTATAACTACCTTTTAATAAATCCCAGCTGGCAGCTGCATTTAACATTGACATTTTTGGCAGCTGCCATTTGCTGTTCCTTTCAGACTGTAGACGCTGTCTGTCTTCTTAATGAACTGATTTTTTTTTTCTTTCCTGAAGACAGATTTATGTTCTCAAATGCATTTAATAGAAATAAGCTCAATGAGCCAGACCTGAGGCAGGGAAACGTGAGCTCGTTAGTATGCCAGGGAGCTGGGAGAGCTTTGCGATGGCTCTGCGTCCCAGTGGGGGCTGTGACGGGCACTACTGGGGGCAAGGAGCATGGGTCAGCTGGATCTGGCTGCTCCTGGAGCAAACTCAAGTTCACCTGCAGATTCAGGCGTTGGATTTCCTTCGCAGTGCAAAGTGAAGAGGTTTGCTCCCGTGGTGGCTGGCTCCCCTGGCCACTCCAGAAATACTCGGGAGAAGCTGCCTTATTTATGGAGCCATGCATGCCATATCTCAGATGTTTCCTTCTGTGCATTCCCCTAGCTGTAAAATTAACCCCAAGCTGGCCATGCTGACAGCCAGACCCCATTAGCCCAAGTTCAATTGCTGCTCAGGCTGGAGGGACTCTCGCCCGGAGTTGCCCTTTGAGCAGCAAGCGGGGAAACCTGCTCCGTCCCCACGTGCCATTGCACCAGACGTGCTGGTGCTGGGTGCCTGTGACCTCCGTGAGCAAGGCGTGCGTGCTGGCATTTAGTTTGCACAATGCAGTCGCAAAGTGGAAAATTGCTGGTTCGGGCAAATTCCTCATCTGTTTGAGCTGGAATTTCTGGTCTCTGTCCTCCCCCACCATAAACCCAGCGTGCTGGGCATCCTCAGGGCACTGCTGGCCTGGCTGCCGTCCCCAGCCTGCTGCTTGACAGGGCAGGGTGATCCTTTGCTGCTTTTATCTTCCACGAGGGGAAGTACCTTAAGTGCTCTGGAGCACAAGCAGATGCTGGGAGCTCCCGGACACTGTGTGCCACCACCTCAGTATGTGACGGAGCACAACCTCTTCATCACCTGAGCCTTCAGTGGTAGCCAGGGGCACTCTCAGTGCACCCTTCCTCCTCAAAAGGCTGCCTTTTTAGCCTCAGCTTCAGTCCGTTCCGCTGCCAGGAGAGCAGCACAGCACAGTGCCAGCAGGCAGAGGTGGGGGCCGTGCCGGAGACCCCTCCCCAGCACCGTGCTGCCACAGGGAGCAAGGCACCCAGTGCTTGGCTGGGGGCACCCAGTGCTTGGGCTGGGAGCACTTGAGACCATGCTCATCCTCATCCTCATCATCCTCCATCCCGCAGACACCTCTGCAGAGCAACCTGGGGGGATGATGCCCTCCCAGCCTTCATGTCCTGGCCCTGCTGGGTGCCATGTCCCCCTGGCCCGGGGCAGTGTGGGGTGTTTGCCCCCTGGCTGCTGCAGAAACCGGAGGTGTCTGAGGGCTTCCCCAGGGACATGCGGGCTGCGCAGGGAAGTGTCCCTTCCTAAAATTACAGGCGGGCATCGCAGTGGGAGGCTGAGGGAGGAGTGACACTGCTCCGCCAGCAGCTGCCTCTCCTGGGAGGCAAATCCCCCGGTGGCGCTGCCAGCAGGGCCTTGCACCCGCCCGGCTGCCTGCCTAACGCCTGCCCGCGGCGGCCGCCCGCTTTACATCCTTCACCTGGTGTCACCTTCCTCGAAGCATCCATGCGTCTGCCCCCGGCTGAGACACAGCCGGTGGCGACGTCGTCCCCGGCGGCTTCGCTGCGAGCGGTGGAGGACCCAACGCTGACCTAGATGAAGCTCTGCTCTCACAGCACGGTGCTCAGCTGTCAGAACTGGGGTGATTTCATCCCTAGGGATAAACTGAGCCTCTTTCTAGGATGCGGGGCAGCTCCCCCGGTTGCAGGTGTTACTTCAGCAGCCGGTTTCCCAAATGCCAATGAAGTTGAGCAGGAATGAAAAACAGGGACATACGGCGGGGGAGTGATCGCCTCGGATTCTTGTATCTTGGCTCTAGGAAGGAAACATTAAGATCCTGTCTGCCTTCGCCGTTACCGCCCGCTCCTGCTCGCATCCCCCTGCTTGCCCCATCCATGTGCTCCCATAGGGAGTTCCCGTTCTCCTTCCCGTTTTGTGGCTGGAGATGTCCTTTCCCTGGCACTTGTGGGCTTGTGCAGCCCATGATGGTGGGCAGCTGTGAGCAGGAGGGCTCCAGCATCCTTGGGGGCACCCAGGGCAGAAGTGCATTGATGTGGGGAGATGGTCCTTTGCTTCCCCCCAGCCTACCAGAGATCCAGGCAAGCACCCGCTGCCCACACAGAGCTGGTGATGGGTGTCCTCCTGCAGCCAGAAGAGCTCACCCCCAGGAGGAGACCCTGTGCCCATGAGCTGCCAAAGGAGATGGCCCCAGCTCTCCTGCTCCCTGCTCAACGGAGCCCCCCAGCCAGCGCTGGCGCGGGGCCCTCCGCAGTCACCTCGGTGCAAAGCCTGGGCTCAGCTGCCGAAGCCACAGCCGCCGGCCCTGAGCCAGTGGCCAGCAGGAGAAGAAATGCTTCTTCTGGTGCCTGTTGCTGCTCTGCCACCGGCGGCTTTTGCCTGGGGAAGGGGGATGGAGAACATCTGCCCCCCCATCAACCCCAGAAACCGCAAATCGCATCCTACTCCCCTCCCTTTACAGGGTGTTTTGGGAAGGCTGGGACCCCCAGCACCAGGAGGGGCAAGCCTGCGCCAGCCCCCAACATAGAAGCTCAAGGCTGTACCCCCAGCAACCCCCCCCCCCCCCACACACACACCCATTCCAGAAGCATCGCTCCGCAGTCCTATCCCTCAGCCCTTGCCGAAAGCCTGGAGACGATCCTGCCCACGTGTACGCCAGAGCTGTCTGAGTTATTTAAGGACACAAGGATTTTCTTGCTGCATTCCCGCGTCACGTGGCTGGCTAATGCAGGCCGGCTTGCGGCTGCTGCCACACCGGGCTGGGGTGCAACTGGGTGGAACCCACCGGCCCGGCCCCTGGCTTTGCGATGGGGACCAGCCCCACCGGGACCCCGGCTTCCAGGAAAGCTTGGTGCTGTGCCACGGCCGCACCGCTGTCCCACGCCAGCATAACCTTGTGGGGGCTGTTGGTGGAGGGGGCGGACTGGACGTGGGCTGTGCTATAGATAACCCCCAGCGCCGGGCAGAGCTGCCGGGCTCCGGAGGGTGACAGCTGATGAACCACAGCGGCATCTGATGATCTCAGCTGGATTTTTGGCTGCCCGAGGCTGGGCAGCAAGGCCGGGAAGGGACTAAATTTAGCCTGTCCTGTTGCTGCGAGTGGCTGGGTGCTCACTGGTGGTGCCTTTGGGAACCACAGGAGGGGGGGGTGGGTTCTTTCCCCCATGAGGCTGGAGCACCCCTTGCCTGGGGCGCCCCCTCCTGCACAGCTCCTGCACCCCAGTTCATGGTGGTTAGACTGGGCTGGCACCAGCAGAGGCCTGGGCTTGCACTGGTGAGCATCAACTGATGCTCTTGGGCATCATCTGGACGGAGCCGGGCAGTTTAACCTGGGGAGCACCCGGGGTGGGGGGGGTGGGGTGTGAGGTATGGCCATCAGGATGCATTGGGGTGTCAGCCCCGTCTGACAGGGTGTCCCCTCTTCTCCCCACAGGCCTTGTGCGGCTGCACCGTGAACATTCCCACCATCGACGGGCGGGTGATCCCGCTGCCCTGCAATGACATCATCAAGCCGGGGACAGTGAAGAGACTGCGTGGGGAGGGGCTGCCCTTCCCCAAGGCCCCCAGCCAGCGAGGAGATTTGATCGTGGAATTCAAAATCCGCTTCCCAGACAGAATAGCTCCCCAGACGAGACAGATCCTCAAGCAGCACCTCCCATGCTCCTAGAGCCCGGGGACTCTCCTCCAAGCAGCAATACTCCAAACGCACGTGCCACAGCGCTCGGCCCGTACGGAGCAGAGGTGCACTTTCAAATGCAAAAAAAAAAAAAAAAAAAAAACAACAAAGAAACAAACAACCTTCACACCACTTTCCTTCCCCAAAAATCCCACCCAACCTACCCCTGCCCCCATCCATCCCTCTCTCCATCTATCCCTCCATCCATCCCCCTCTCCATCCCCCTCTCCATCCATCCCTCCATCCATCCTTCCATCCCTCCCGCCCTCCATCTATCCTTCCATCCCTCCATCCATCCGTCTCTCCATCCATGCCTCTTGGCCCGTTTTCTACTTTGGCAGCAGGGAGGTTCCTGCCCATCACAGCTCTCCCGGCTGCCAAACTTTTTATTTTTTCCCCCAGTGGTCCAGCTTTTCCACCTCACACAAGCAAGCAGCGTGGGCCTTTTGCCCGGGGAAGGGCGTCACGCTGCGGGGTTTTTAATGTCACCTGCTTTTCAGGCCACTTTTCCCACAAGAAGCCGGACTTGACAGGGTCCAGCGCAGTGTAAATAGGGATCTCACATCCCCACTGTTAAGTTGTTCTCTTCCCCTCTTTGATACTTGCTGCTGTTCGGGGTCCCGGCTGTACCGCGGTGCCGATGGCACCCACCCGCGGTAGCCCCCCCACCCCCGTAGCCGGACTGTTTCTCATTTGGGACCACGGTACCCAGTCCAACCGCGGTCCACTCTCCTGTGCCAAGCCTACAACCGAGCCTCGGCCATGCCAAACGACGGAGCACATGGGGATGGTGCCCATGGGCAGCACCTGCCTGCACCCGCTGCCCGCAGAGGCCAGCAGCAGGAGGAGGGGGGAAAGCCCAGGGAGGAGCTTTTTTGTTCAGATGTGTTGAGTTTGCATTGCTGCTTTTTTTTTTGTTTTCTTTTGTTTTTTACAATAAGTATCTTTAGAATTTGTTAGAAAAACTCCGTAAGGGTTTTTCTCTGCCCATTGTGGGGTTCCTGGTGTGGTGCACCCTGACTTCTTTTTTCTTTTTTTTTTCCTGGGGTTTGTGGTTCAGCCACATGAACATCAAGCCCATGGTAGGGGGATGCGTGTGTGTAGCACGAGTCGGGGTGCAAAAGCAGAGCCAAGCGTGAGCAGAGCTGTGGGTTTCACTAGCATTTGGGCTCAACCTTAGGGTTTTTAATAAGAGAAAGGCGCTTGTATATATTTTTCTACAGGGACGATTCATTCAGGAGGCATTTCTGAGCGTCGGGGCGGAGCTGGGAGGCGCATGAGGCAGTCTGCTTAGTGGCTTCGTTTTCAAATGCTGTATTTTTTTAAAACCTTTGGATTTCCATCAGGAGAATTTTTATATTTCTTACCTTTCTCGGCCCACTCTGCCTCGTGCCAGGTTTTTTTTTTTTCCTGGGAAGGGGCTCCTACAGAGCAGGAGGCACGTTCGCCCTGGCTTTGTACGGCTCTTCTTCCACCACAGTACTGCCGAGAAAACCCCTGCCAAAATATTCCCCCCCGCCACAGGAATACTTCTTTGTAAAAAGAAATCACTGACTTGAAATGGGGGGGGTGTCTTTTGGGGCGGGGTGGGTGGGGCAAGCGCGAGGCGTCCGTCAGGGCTGGGTGTACAGCTGTACAGTCTATCATACGGGGCGAGGGGAGCCATTAGGCGCTGCTTAATTAATTGCCCGGTTTGTCCGGCATGGGGATGTCGCCGGTTCCCTCCGCTGATCCCTGTGGAGTTTGACATAGAGAAACCTGATGGACACCACGAGCGAGAAGACAGGCCAGCGCGCAGATGCAAGCTGCTTTGTTTTTCTCGGTTTCAATGAGACCTGAATGTTTTCTAGTGTTTTTTTTTTTTGTTTTTTTTTGTAATTTCTTTCTTCTTTTTTTGTAATGTCAGTATTGAGAGAAAAAAATAATAAAGTATTTTAAAAAAACCAAAACAAAACCAACGTAGTTCCTTGGGGTGTGTTGTGGTGGGAGGTGCTGGTCTGTGCTTGTGCAGGGAGCAGGGATGGGGCTCTGTGCCAGGGTCAGCGCCGCCACTGGGCTGGTCAGGTGCCTGGGACGTTCAAGGCCAGTAAGGAAGGGAATGGCTGGGGGAGAAGCCTGTTTGGTTTGTCTGCTTGGTCCCTACACAGGACCTTCAGGGCCTGATAACGAGGGGACGGGAGCAAATCGTGACCCGCTCGGTCACAGGGAATGGCTGCTCACCTGACAAAGTGGCATTAGCTGTGCGACCCACGTTGCTGGGGTGGGGTGCAGGGGGTACGTCCAGGGGCCCCATGTCCCCATGGGGGTCCCGGGACATGGCTGACATGCGTGGCGAGAGCGGGGCTGGCCAAGGAGGGGCTGTGGGCAGTGGGGTGCTACAGCTGGGGATGGGACGGTGAAGGGGTCTCCTTGCCGGCTGTCCGGGGGGCTGGAGAGATGCCCTGGGGCAGGGCGAGAGGCAGTGGCACAAGTTGCATCCAGAAAAAGTCTCACTGAAACCCAGAAATTTTCCCCAAAAGCTCTCATCAGGAGCAGCACACAAAAGCAGGCGATGAGAGTAAAACCCACGGTCATTGCTTCTCGGGCGGGGACTGGGCAGAGACTGCCAAACCCCAAATGGGGGCCATGGCTCACTGCCCCCTCCCAGGAGCGAGCTCAAGGCCATGAAATCACCCTGCAACAAGGTAACCCTGGAGCCCACACGGCAGACAGGGCTGAGAACGGACTGGGGGGGGAGGGGGCGGGGAGCAGACTGGGGGGTGCAGAGGCAGCACAGCGCCCCCGCGCTCGGCCATGTGGGCTGACAGTGCTGCTGGGGATGCCCGTGGGGTAGGGGATGCCCCTGGGGAGAGGATGCCCTTGGAGGAGCAGGGGGTGGCAATAGGGAGGGCACGTCCATGGGGCAGGGGATACCCGTGGAGGAGGGATGCCCTAGGGGAGGGATGCCCTTGGGGCGGGGACAGCCATGGGGAGGGGAGGCTCCTGGGACAGGGGATGCCCGAGTTGGGGGGGTGGCCCTAGGGCCAGGGATGCCCATGGGGCAGGGATGCCCATGGGGTACCTGTGCCTGGCCCCGAGTGGGATGGGGACGCGCTGCGCATGGCCGCTGCCTGCCCTCTGCTGGCAGGAGCGCCTGCTGGGCCCTGAGGGTTTTGGGGTGCGGCAGGAGGGCCCCAATCCATGGGTCAAGGACCAGTCTCTAACCTCAACTCCTTGGCCGGGGAGAGGTCCCCATCCTGCACCCAGCCTGGCCGGGCTGTGGTCCCTGTGAGGGCGCATGGTCCCTGTGGGACCGGGTTGTAGGGCTGGGGTGGGGGACACACACACACATTTCTGGGGCTGGGCGGGAAACCCCAGGGGGACAGGAGATGCCGACCCTGGTGGCAATGAAAGGGCTGCCCTCAGCTGCCCCCCTCGCTAATCCGACATCGTACAGGGCAAGCCCCAGCTGCCAGCCCCTTCCTCCCCCCCAGAAACTTTGGGGGTGCCCAGTCGCAAAGTGCTGGGCAGGGGAGGAGGGTGCCACAGGAAGGCTCTTGCCCCTGCAGCTACTGGGGGGTGGCCCCAGGAAAGGTCCACAGGCTGGGGCCAAACCCAGTCTCCATTGCCAACTGCTCTCCTGGAGCCACTGGGAGTTCATGGGGTGGGGGGAGGCCCACCCAAGCTCCCCAGCTGCCCCAGGTGCTGATTTGGGGGACACCCTCAGCCCCCCAGCAGGCATATACAGCTCTGGGGCAGGGGCAGATGCTCTCAGAGATCCCGTGGTTGCCGTCCCCACCAGGAACCAGATCCCACAGGTGGCAAGGAAGAAAGATAAGGTTTTGCAGCCCTCCTGCTGGATTTAATTAGCGTTTGCAATTAGGAGAGGCAGCAGGGAAATCTTGGGCTGCCAGGAGCTGGGACACGGACCCCACCACCCCCTATCCCGATTGCCCCGCAGTGTCTGCCCGCAGCAAAGAGATGCTGGGATGGGTCTTTCCCCCAGTGCTGGCTGCATGGACAGTCCCAACCTGGCGGGAGGGAAAAACCCAGCCCCTGCCAGAACCAGGGAAAGGCTTTTGGGAGAGTCCTGGGGCGGGTGCAGAGCAGCCCTTTCCCAGGTGGCTGGAAGCGGATGGTTCCTGGTGGCCGTCCCTGGCTGGAGCTGCCTCTTTGGGGCTCGCACGGGTGAAGCGGTGGGATGGGAAAGCGAAGGCACCATCTGCATCCCTGCGGAGCAGTGGGGAGAAGTGCAGGCAGGGAAGCAGCCCAGAAGTTTCCAGGTGCTGGTTAACCCAAAACAGGGCAGGCAAGGGGCAGGGGGAGCACCAGCCCTCCTGTTCTCAACCCTGCTGCCAGGGGAGCGGCGGCCCAGGAGCGAGCAGCAGCCTTGGGGAGAGGGCGAGAGCGGTGCTGCAGAGCACGCTGAAGTAGGACGGGGCACCCGAGCTGCCCCCCCTCCCCAGGGGCCTGCGTGGCCTCCTACCTTGGCAGCAGGCTGTGCTATTTAAACACAGCGTTCCCAATTCCAGGGCACTTCTCCCCACCACTACGCACAAGCCCCCCTCTCGTGGGTAGTCCTGTCCTTTTGCTATTTTGAGTCTCCCCTTAAACCTAGTGGGTTTGATGGAGCCCTCTGAGATCTGCCAGGCTTTGGGGGGGGGGGGGGGGGAGACGTTCCCAGCCCCCACACAGCTCCTGCCAGGGGGAGGTTGCCCTCTCTCTCAGGGCTGAGGCCTGCCTGGGGCACCCCTCTGCCACACAATCTGCATTTAACTCTCTTTGCAGAAACCCTCAGCTCCTGCACCCCGCTAGAAGCCGGCAGGATGTGGCTGCTCTGTGTGCCCAACAGCCATCGCCCCAAAGAGGTTCCCCCCTTGGGCTCAGGGCTGAGCCACATCCAGCCTCCTGCGTGGCTGCGGCATGCGTGACAGGACCAGACGCACGTCTCACATAAAACACAAAGAAGGACAGCAGCAGCACTAGTGCTGCTTTGAAGAAGGGGAAATAAACCAAGGAGCAAGGCAGCACGCTGCAAGGGGAAAGGAAGGAGAACGCTCATCAGAGCCCAGGTACTGAGCATGGGGCACAGCACGGGGCAGGCTGGCACCGGGGAGCCAAGACCATCGCCAGAAACCCGGTTGGTGGAGGCGTGGAATGCTGAAGCTCCCCTCTTCCCTCTCAGGCTGCACCACAAACCCCGGGGCAGCCCAGGAGCCACCTGCCCTTCAGGCTGGAGGGGCCGCTGGAGAACTCTGCAGGAGGCTGCAGGAGAAGCCACGCCAGGTTCCTGCCGCCGGGCTCTCTCCCTTGGTGCTTCCCACCAGCCTGGGGCAGAGCAGATGCTGTCACACCGACTTCCTCTGCTTACGTGAGTGACGAGCAAAGAGCAGCCCCGACAAGACTCCCCCAGAGCCAGGGGTGCCACCCCAGGGGAGGTTCGCAGGCCGTGCCAGCACCACACAAAGGAACCGCCAGGACCTGGCTAGAGTTTTGTGGGATTTTTATTTTTTTTTTTTATTATTTTTGTGTTTTGTTTTTTATTTTTTTTAATACAGGCTAGAGTTGTACCCTTTGCTAAAACTGCTGATTCTGCCACGTAAACTAGAACAGAAATTTCTCAGAAATTAAGTTGGTTCCCCTCCTCGTTAATTCACTGTCTGCCTCCGAACTGAACAACGGTCTGGATCTGTGTTTGCAGAAAACATTCCCTGTACAAAGTCTGACGTGCAGCTACACTGTTCTGACTGAGGAATGAAGAAGCCGAGAGTCCATTGAACATTGGATTTTTCCCTGTACAACGTGGCCTGGTGTGGAGTTTGGTCCACCGAGGACAGCGAGTTAACCATAGAGATCATCGTCATTGTCTTCACTGTACACGTTGCCCCCGCTGCCGCCTCCTGTGCCTTGGCTCGGACCGGCACCGCCCTGGTTACCCGAGGGGAACCTGCGTGCCACGGAAAGGGAGAGAAGAGACGCTGTTCAAGAGCCTCCTTGCAGCTCAGCACCATCCCCTCCCTCCATGCCAACAGCCCGGCGCCAAGGCGGACGGGCAGGAGAAATGGGATGAAGCCCGACAGCAGGAGCTGCCGCTTGTGTTAAATGTGAAAGGGTCGATGGACTTCAGGAGCACTAACAGAGCAGCCACAACCGACCTGCGGCGCAGCCTGCGCCCGCCACGTCGTGTACGGGCTGCTGCACACGCTGGGAGAATGGGAAAGCGCAGCGGAAGAGGTATTTGTTACCCGAGATCCATCAGAAAGCTGCCTCGGTGCCCCGCTCTGGGGCCAGCTGAGCCACGGTGCCCCTCCCCCCACTGCCCCACAGTTACCTGAAGCTGCCAAAGCCACGGCTCTGCTGTAGAGTCTGTGCAAACATCTCGTATTTCCTGATGTCGTTGTCACTGACGGAGCGGCGAGCGAAGCGCATGGCCTCCTCAAAGTGATCCCTCCGTATCTCAGGAACCGGGTCGTCCTCCTCCACCTCCTGCAGCGGGACAGAGGGCCCAGGTGAGCCGCGCGCCCGAGCTCCGCAGCCCGACAGCCACCCACAGCCTCCCTCCAGGCCAGGGCAGGGGCTGGAGAGGGACACCGCAGCAGACCGTGAGCCAGGGCTGCAGCGGGGGCTTTTCTGAGCAACGCTGACAATGAGACACCCCAGGAGGGCCTTGCACAAAGTGCTCCAGCTCTGCGCTCTGTGCCAAGAGCCTGCTCGTCCCCATGCGAGGATGATGGAGAGGAACACGTCGCACCTCGCCCACGGGCAGAGGCAGGCTGCCTGTCTGATGAGCAGAGAAAGCCCGGAGTGCCCCACTCACCATGGCAGAAGGGTTGGTCTGCCTCTCGCGTTCTCGCCTGATCTCACTCTCGATGGACTCGCGGATGGCCAGTTTGCAGGCACGCTGGCAAATTTCTGTCAGGTCAGCCCCCGAAAAGCCATTGGTCATCTTAGCTAGGAAATCCAGGTCGACATCCTAGTGAAGAGAGGGAGGCCTCTCCTTAACACCTTACAACCTCAGGTGACACAGAGAGGTGTCTTCAGACCCCATGGTACCAAGGTGCTGCCTTAGCTTCGCCCAGTCTTGACAAGATCGGCTGTTAAGGTTCTCGGTTCTGGGAAAAGTTAACCACACACAAAGGCAGGCCACGGTCCCCACGCACCCACCAAGAATCCACAAAGCAGCTGTAAATGCCTCTGCACTCGTGGATTTAGGGTATGATTTGCTCAGGTCTCAGTGTTAGGAGTCAAACAAAAACACTGTCAAACTGGAAATGGAGGTGGGGCACAGGCAGACCCTGACAACCACCTCCTCCTCCTTCTCCTGGACTGAGGGGGTACTGTAACCTCCTTAAAGCTTCCCTTCCCAACACAACCTAAAAAGGTAAGTGTGGCATGAAAAAGCTTGAACTCTCACTTGAGATCTGCTTTTCTCTGATTAACGATCAGTTGCATTATTGCCTGCTCCCCAGGCAAGGGACACAGCTTTCGCCTATGGCAAGAGTTCAGCAACAATTAACTGCAATGCTTCCTCTTCAATTTCCATTTCCCACCCCCGTGTTCTACATTTACTTTTCTTTCAGAGTACAAGAATCCTTTCCATCTTCCCATAACAGGCTTTCCTGTTCCCACACCATTGGCAGAACTCCACTATGTGACAAAGATCTGCTGTGCTTACACCCCGACATCTAGCCTCGTTGATACCCAGCCTCAGGGCTCAAGCCTCCCCCTACCTCTTTCTTCATTTCCATCCTTCAGGGACTGAAGGCTTCCCAGCTCTGTAGCGTGTGGAGCAGCCACCAGCCCTCTGTCCCCAGCTTGTGAGGAGCACACACAGCACACAGCAAACCCGAACTGAACACAGTCAGGGCGCAGATCCTACCTTGGCAACTGGTGATTTCCTCAGGTTGGCCTTAAGAATAGCAACCCGGGACTTCTCGTCAGGCAGGGGGATGTAGATGAGCTGATCCAGGCGGCCGGGGCGCAAGATGGCTGGGTCAATGATGTCTGGCCTGTTGGTGGCACCAATGATGAAGACGTTCTTCTTGGTGGACATGCCATCCATCTCTGTCAGGATCTGGTTGATGACACGGTCTGCAGCACCACCACCATCGCCGATATTCCCACCTCGAGCCTTTGCGATGGAGTCCAGCTCATCAAAGAAGAGCACACAAGGGGCTGCTTGGCGGGCCTACAAAAAGCAAACGGGAACAATTAGTCCATGTTAATATCACCCAGCAAGGAGCATGCTGACTTCACACTAAGCCTACCCTACCATTAAAACAGCTCAGAGGAGCACCAGAGTGCTGCTGCTGCAAGGACAGCTTGGAGGAGCTCCTCCAGAACAATCTCCTGCCACACAAACCCTCAATTAAATTCTCCTGAACAACAAGCTGAATTTCCCCAAAGCTGGGAGCACTGTGAACCAGGCAGAACAGTGGTAACTCCAATGTCTAGAGGGAAAGCTGGAGCCAAATCTGCCTGGACTAGAACTCTCCCTGCAAGACCTGGGGATGTCAATTGGTTATTTAGGCACTCAAGTGTCAGCAGGCGAGATACATCCAACAGAAGGGTGAAATCCAGTCATTGTCTTCAGCTACCTTCAGTACCTAATGGGTACTTATACGGAAAAGGGAGACAGATCTTTCTTCGAGGTGTGCAGTGAAAGGATGAAAGACCACAGGCACAAATGGCTGCAAAGAAAATTCCAGTTAGAAATAAGGGGGAAAAAGAAAATTCTTCACAATGAGAGAGCTCAAACACTAGCACACAGGCCCAGAGAGTCCAAGGACTCTCCATCCTTAGCACATTGTTCAGAACACAAGGACCTGAGCAACCTGATCAAATTTCCAAGTTGTCTCCCTGCCCTGGACAAACACCTGGACTAGATGGCCTATGAGGTTCGCTCCCAACCTAAATTTTTCTCTCTTGCTCTCCTTCCAACTTCATTCTATCAGCACCTTCCTTGACCACAAGAGCGAGGATTCCCAGAATAATCCATGCAGATACCTTCTGGGACAGGAGGCAACACTGTCTATGGGGCAACTGGGCAGAAGGAGTGAGCTCCTTTCTCAGCCATGTATATTGCAGGACAAGATACTTGGATACAGGATATTTTGAAAACCTGTAGATGGTAACAGTTAATGAGGTGTCAAGGTAAATTTTCAGGAATGTGGAGGATATCTGTGCCATTCTAACGCTACTGTCACTGCTAAGGCACTGGGGCATTTATCATCCTGTACCATCAACAGATGCAAATTGCAGCCAGAGAAAACAGTTTAAATAGCTATGTTGCTGAAGAGGACTCATTCCCTAACATCAGGAAAGCAGCCCTGCTCCCAGCGCAAGTGGGGAAAACACAAAAGACACAAACGAGAAGCAGGCCAGTAAGACAGATGTAGTAGAGACCAAGTTCTGGGACTACTTCAGCACAGACATAGCCCAGGGAGTAGAAGAAACACTTACCTTGTCAAAGATCTCGCGCACGTTGGCTTCAGACTCCCCAAACCACATGGTGAGCAATTCTGGCCCCTTGATGGAAATGAAGTTTGCCTGGCATTCGTTGGCAATGGCTTTGGCCAGCAGCGTCTTACCACAACCAGGTGGCCCGTAGAACAGAACCCCTTTTGATGGGGTCATACCAAATTTGAGGAACTTGTCTGGATGCTCCACAGGATACTGAAGGAGAACAAAACAAAAACCTTTCGTGGTGAGCCAGAACAGGCTTGTACCTTAGAACCATAGAATGTTTTGGGTGGGAAGGGACCTTCAAACATCATCGAAATGCAACTGCTCTGCCATGGGCAGGGACATCTTTCTCTAGGTCAGTTTTGTTTCTCCTCCTACCAGGAACACTACCTGAGATTTCTGGTGGGTTAAACACAAGATCCTGCCTGCTCAGTGCCACTGGAGTATTTAAATGGACACTGGTTTGAAAAGCACCATGGCTAAATCGGAAATCTGCCTTAAAACAACCGATTCACCTCTAAGAACTAAGTACCACTTCAGGTAGTTTTTCAAACCCCAACTTCACTTTGCCCTGCAGAAGCAAAAGGGAACAGCTCATTATCTAACCTATTCACTCTGCTCTCCAGAGACAGGCAAGGTGTCTGATGTGAGCATTTATCCTCAGCAACGAGGTCAGATAGGTGATGATTTTAACATCAGAAAATTAGATTGAAAATTAGATTCTTTTATTCATGGACAGGACGTTTCTACAGTGCCAACTGAAAGCAGGAACATATCAAACCCACACCATCCCAGTGCAGGCACCAGGAATTTCCACAGACCATTTGTGACTTTTTGTCGCACTCTTTCCCTTTGTGGAAGGCTTCATGATTACTTCTCACCTGGCCCTGTGCTAATGCTGATGGGAAGCCCTTCAGAGGCTCCCTGTATGAGAATCTTCACCCACTTTCTGGCACATAAAGTCACCACTTGAGAGGATTCTCAGCAGTGGGTCCCACTTCTGTTCTCCACTTAAGAGATGCAGAACTGCTGCTGTTTCTGCATGTAGCACAACACCCACCCAAGACAACACTGTAGACTCAGTTAAGGAAAGCCTCCCAGCACCTTCCTCTCCAAGTTCACAAAGACGGAACAGTACGGTATTTTTAGTCCATTACAAGCAAATACCACAAAACCCTCTGCATTCACAGCCCAAACGGGAATCCGAAGAAGTTCTGGATTTTATTACTGTAATTATTTTTCAAGCTGACTAGGCAAAGGTCTGTTGGAAACCCTTACCTGTACAAGCTCCTGGAGTTCTCTCTTTACATCTTCTAGACCACCAATATCTTCCCAGGTAACTTGTGGCACCTCCACCACAGTCTCCCGAAGAGCAGAAGGGTTGCTCTGGCTCAGAGCCCACTGTTGATAGAAAAAATGGCATTCTATGAATTCTAACACATTATATTCCCTTCCTGCAGATAAGCCATTATATATTGCACTCAAAGGAAAGAGGGGTGCTCCTGCATTACCCTGAAGTCATCCATGGTCACAGCCAGCGAGTTCATCACTTCAGCGTCTATGGTTTCATCTTCTAGGTCTATGAGATCCATCTTCTTTCTGATAGCCTGAAGAGCAGCTTCTGAGCAAAGAGCAGCCAAGTCAGCACCAACATGGCCATGGGTCTCGTTTGCCACCTGAAAGCAGAGCACTGACTATGACTCACAGGGATACAAGCAAGTGCGACACATGCTTTGGTCACCCACTGGGAAGTGCAACAAAGCTCTGGAGTACAGGAACATCAGTGCTTTGCTGCAGATTCAAGACAAGCGCTGCCACATATTTAACAGGCAAAGATACCGCTGTCCCACCTCCTACCTGAGATCAAAGCTGCAGCTGGAATTCATATGGTGTGCAGAAAGGCAACCCTGAGGACTGCAGTTCTTCATTCAGGACAGAGATTACAGGAACCATCCAGTTTGCACGTGGTGTCCAGTGTCACCACAATGCTCACCCAGCTCTGTGTGAGCTTTTTCAGGCTTGCTTTACTTTTAAAGAGAGTGCCACAGCACACAAACCCAGGGGTACAGTGGCAAGGCACTTCCAGACTGGACTGGACAGACATTTGTTTCACTTAGCCATGCCACTCTTAACTAGCGAGCGAGGGGTTTTGGTCACTGGTAAACTAGTTAGAAGAAAGCCCAGAGATCATGCATCCACCCAGTTTTGTGCTGTCCTAAATGAGCAACTACATTTTATGCGATCAAGCATTAGCAACTCTTCCACTACGTAACGGAGAGTTGGGAACGTCTGGTCTGCAGAGACACACTTTCCTAACAGCATGCTACTCACCTGTTCCAGATCCACGTCATCAGCCAGTTTCATATTTTTTGTGTGGATCTGCAGGATCTCCAGGCGCCCAGTGGCATCTGGGATACCGATATCTACCTCTCTGTCAAAACGACCTGGGGAGTACAAAACAGACACTAAGCTGCTGATTCTGCAAACTAGAGGAGCTGCAGTTGCTGCCTTCCTCTGACTGAACAACGTGATGACAAGCCACAAACACATACAAATTCAGAAAATGCCAGAGCTTTGGGTTTCTCTGCAGCATCTTTCAGCACAGTAGCAGAGTCAGATCAGAAAAGGAGGAAAGGCTTTAGCCATTTAGGGAAAGTGAGACTACTGTATTAACTAGAGTTCAAGATGATATGACACAGATGACTGCTGGTTTAGTTAACTTTTTCTGAGCCTCATTTTTAAGAAAATATGCTTCCCCAAACCAACACACCATGTCACATTTTTGTTTATTTCTACCTTCGTGTCCTCATCACAAGAGTCTGCAAATACTGAGAGATTTCATTTTTCTGAACTTTCACAGCAGTACCAAGTGGTGAAAAACACAAACTGCCACAAAATCTAGAGAGGCAGGAAGCCTAGGTATTACTGCAATATTAACTAAGGTACATATACCTATCATTTTCCTCTAGCCACAGGTGTGCATACCAAAGGCTCACTACACATATAAGAGGCCGTTTTCCCTGCACACTTGACTGTTTGCTACGACAGACTTTACCAACTGGTCATACACTGGTGTCCTGGTTTCAGCTGCGATTTTTTTTTTCCTCTAGTAGCTGGCATAGTGCTGTGTTTTGGATTTAACATGAGAACAATGTTGATAACTCACTGATGTTTCAGTTGTCGCTGAGCAGTGCTTACACCAGTCAAGGATGTTTCAACTTCCCATGCCCTGCCTGTGAGAAGCTGGGAGGGGGCACAGCCAGGACAGTTGACCCCGACTGACAAAAGGGCTATTCCATTCCATACGATGTCACGCTCAGTATGTAAACTGGGGGGAGTTGGCTGGGGGGCAGTGATTGCTGCTTGGGGACTGGCTGGGCATCAGTCAGTGGGTGGTGAGCAACTGCATTGTACATCACTTACTTTGCATATTCTTTTATCATCATCATTACTATTATTATTTTCCCTTCCTTTTCTGTCCTATTAAACTGTCTTTAGCTCAACCCACAAATCTTACTTTCCTCCCCCCACCCAGTTCTCTCCCCCATCCCACTGCAGGGGATGAGTGAACGGCTGTATGGCGTTCAGTTGCCTGCCGGGTTAAACAACAACAACAACCAGACATTCATTCACAATGCAAAGTTTCGAAAACCTGAATCTCAAAAACTACTGGACTTCTCATCAATAAAAGAAAGAGAAATCAGACAAATCAGAGCCTTCTGCAGCCTAAGGCATGAACATCTCCTTAAGCATTTACTCCTTCAGCATGTCCTGAAATAGCTTCACCTTATATAAGGCTAGCACACTTTTCCACTTCAAAGTATTTTTTCATTTCTACAAGTTCTAACCTAATACAGCACAGAAAATGACACCAAAGCCTGGAAGCCTAGGAATGAACTTCAAACGAGCAGCTGGAGACAAGTCAATAGTTTAGGTAATGCACAGAAAATGTTTAGTATTCATTTCTGCTCAACCCTTCCAAGGTCCCTGAAGCACAGCCTGTAACAAAGGATGTGATACATAAAAAAGGGACTGCAATCGTGGTTACCGAATCGCCTGAGTGCTGGGTCAATGCTGTTTGGTCTGTTGGTAGCCGCCATAACGATCACATGTGCTCTCTGTTTCAGTCCATCCATAAGAGTCAAGAGCTGAGACACTATGCGACGTTCTACCTCTCCGTGTGTCTGTGGAAAGAGAAAGCAGTGGTGAGACCAAAAGCTCTACAACACAGCGAAAGAGCTAGTAGTACACCAGAGCGGACAGATATGACAGACGTGAGCTGTTAAAAGTCATGAACTGTATCTGATTCTTCTCACATCTAACTGAAATCAGGCATTAAGTTAAATACTGCTTTACCCTGTAGTCAAATGCAGAGGTTCATGACAGCTGCTACCAAAAAGGACATACTACTTTACCTTCCACAGGCTTTCTTTACCTTCTCTCTCTTAGGAGCAATGGCATCCAGTTCATCAATGAAGATGATGGCAGGAGCGTTCTTCTCTGCTTCTTCAAAGGCTTTCCTCAGGTTGCTCTCAGACTCACCAGCCAGCTTGCTCATGATCTCAGGACCTGAAAAATAGTGGCACTATGGCACCCAGAAGAGAGGCAGCTAGCCCCAAGGCATGTAGCTGATTTTTTAGTACAACATTGGCATGGGACAATCTATATTTCAAGCCAAAGCAAATACTATCAACAGACTTCACTAAATTTGCAGCTGAACAGGCAAGAACAGCATGCAGAATTACTTTCTATCATTACTCTGGTGTTTTCAGTTTACTTAACAGAATGCAGTGCTAGTCAATGAGCTACCTTTAGCTGCCTCTTTCCCTACCCTATTTCACACTTGGTGAGCTTCTCTGTAATGTGCCACCACATACTGTTAATGCCAGTCCTAGCTTGCAAGAGAACCAATCAAATTATATGGTGATGAATTATCAGGGTAGGGAAGGAAAAGGCTCTAAGACACTGAAGCTGCCTTTAGCTTACATTACACAGGTATACATTTACCTCTGCAAGATCCTATAATTTGAGTTTAAAAAAAACCAAAACACCAAAACCAAACCAAAAAAACCCAAAACCCCAAGCCCTACCTCTTCTCAAAGAATAAATAAAAAAATAAGCGTGTAAGCACATCAATCCCAGAAGGAAGGACAGCATTCCCCTGAGATCTCCTACAACTGCTGAACAGTAGTGCAGGCTTACAGATTTACTCTGTTTTTACAGATTTTTCCATCATGCTGATATGAGTGGTAATGAGGAGAAAGTATGCTTCTAAAAGATCCGAGAAAAAGAAACCTGTCCTTCAGGAGCGCAAAGCTGCTAGCCGACTGAAGCACGCCAGCGGCAGAGCCACTGGTGTGGGCAGGTGCCAAGAGTGTTTCATTACAGGTAACTCACCAGTTCATACCTGCTCTGTCTGCAACACTGCCTGCAGCTCCAGGCTTGGGACCAGCAGACAGAGAATGCATCGCTAACCCTGACAATGCTATTTTTATTATGCAGTGGAAGTACAAGTGTCTGAAGAAACGGCTGGCTCATTAGCATTCGGTGACAGCTTCCACACACTTTAGGAAGTGTGTGACAAGGGTGACATATGGTTAAAACCAGCCCATTTGCATCTGATATCTTGAGATACAAAGCAAGTCACTTTCCTACTGCTGGTCACTGCTATGCTGTGCTATACACTCCTTCATGGGTCTACATGACTGAATTCAGAAAAGAAAAGCAGCACTCCTTAAGTAAAAATGTCCAGTTATTCCAGCACTGACTGTAAAATGGGACAGAAAAGCAGTGAGAAAAATTCAGAATTTGGTCCTTTGACATAAACCAATAAGCATCTCAACTGCTACAGGTGAGAGTTATCAATAGGAGGTTCTGCTGCTTTTAGCTAAGTCCCAAGGTACTCATTACAGCTTTCAGGAAAGTTCCTACCAATTAATGTTATGTGAAACAAAACACATCTTGTGCTTTACTGGAGGGGAAAGAGAAATCCACAGCAGACCGGCTTCTCTTCTGAATGGAATATGGTGGCAGCAACAGAAGCAAGTGTCCTGCACCCACATACTTAAAATAATCTCAGCTCTGCCCTCACCAACATAAATGACATCCAGCTAGACAGGCTCCAAGTCCCTGTGTTGCAAAGCTGCCTTCCAACCACCCTGCTACAACACCATCAAGCTTAAGGGAAGTGGCACTTCAGACACTTCCACACAAATGGCCTCCAAGTGTCCCTAGAGGCACACTTGAGGCACATTTGAAAGAGGTAAGGAAGGATGTCAGGAAGACAAGGTGGCTCTACAAGCCTTGATAACACCATTCATTACCATGAGATGGATGAGTAAGCACACAGCAGATAAGGGGCCAAAGCAGCCACAGAACTTACCATTGATGAGGAAGAAGAAAGCTCCCGTTTCATTGGCCACCGCTCGGGCAATCAGCGTTTTACCAGTGCCAGGAGGACCGTACAGCAGGATCCCACGTGGAGGCTGAGGACAAAGGCAAGGGACTTAGGTGGTGAGCTAGTATCTGAACACCTAAGTAGCTTCACAGTGAAACTGTAAGCCTTTGATAAAGCCAGTCCGAAATTGTGATGCAAACTCATCCAACAGCTGTCATCCCAGCATTGCTATCAACACCCTTACTACTTTGCATGACACACAAACAAAAACCTTGCCAGTAACTGACAGTGCTGATTCAAAGCACCACTCCGCTTTACAAGCTGCCAGTAATTTAAAATCTGTGTCCAGAACATGTAAGGAAATACTTCCTTAACACCAGCATTAAAAAAAAAAAAACCAACACCACAAATTACTTATTCCCCCGCCAAATGCCTCATAAACCTCTGACACCAAGAGTCATCTGCAAGGGCAAGCCCACTTATCCACCTGAAGCACATGAGGACTTACCTTCACCCCTATGGCCTTGAAGAGCGCAGGGTGTCGGAGGGGAAGTTCCACCATCTCTTTGATTTGAGCCAGCTGCTTCCGGCAGCCACCAATGTCATCATAGCCCACTTCATTCAGTGACTCCTCTTCATCCTGCCAGGAAGGAAACATTTGAATGAAAACAATAGTTCAACAACCCCTCCCAGCCTACAGAAGCCAGGAATCCAGGCTTTTTGCTCATAGCTGTTTCTTTGCTGTCTTCAGATTCTCACTTTAAAGTCTTCCTGGTGTCTTCTACAATTGTTTCTCAGCTTTGTCTTCCCAGGCGCACAAAGGGAATTGCCTGCATGTACCCAGACCTCACTGAAGCCCACCCTCTTGAACGACAGCCTCTGCTGCCACGTTCCCTACAGACTCTAGCACAAAACAAGCTCTGTGGCCCTCTGATGTGGCTAACAAGGATAGCAGTAGACAATGAAGCTCAGTATAAAATATAATTATTCCTTAAACTGTAAGTGATAGCTCTAACTACTTAACATACTTTAGCTATCATACAGTTCTCAGGTGTAGCATTGTCTTTTGGGATTGACTCAAATTAACAGACAATGCCAAGATGCAGACATGCAGATAAGATCAACCGCAACCAACTCTTCCAGTACAGCCCTACAGCATCCATTCATCTGGCTGTCCAAATCTCTACTGGCCTTAGTTATCTGTAACTAAAATAATAAAAGGCCACACTAAAATAATAAAATAACACAGCCTGGAATCTCAGAGGGGCTCAGTCCAAGTCCGACAGATGGGAACTACTACCTCAAGCAGGTCACTTGGGGTCTGGGCCTGTCAAACACTGGAGGTCTGCAGGTTTGGGGATTCTTCCCCTCTCTGCGTCCTGCTCTAGGACCTTTTTCCTAGTGTCCACTGGGAATTTCCTTTGATCCAGCTCCTGTCCCTGGGCACAGCGCTCAGAAGAGCCTGGTCATCTACCCCTTCCCATCAGACAGTTGCCAGTAAGCCTGCCCCTTTGCCTTCCCTTCTCCAGGCTGCATCACTCCACTCTCCCAGCCCCTCCTCACTCAGTCTGACCTCCAGCTCCTCATCGTTTTGGTGGCCTTGGCTGAACTTGCTCCTATCTGTCTCTGTGGTGTCCTGAAGAGCCCAAAACGGGACTCACAGGGTGCCCAGATGCAGCCTCACAAGTGTCACATAGAGGTGAATTTTTCAGAAGACTGCTAACTACATTCCAGCACACCCCTCCGATTTGCAGGTAGTAACAAGGCACTTAATTTCTGAAGGATGCAACCACCTCAGCTCATTTCTCTGCAATTTCCTACTCTGTAACAGTAAGGTGGCCAAGACTGATAGACGAGCCATTCAGGCTGCCTCAAGCTTGGGACGCTCAAGGCTAGACATCTTAAGGGACTGGGGAATTTGTTTTTTTTTTTAAAGTCAATCATTTTGGGATTTCAAATTTCTCACCAAAAAAGCACTAACTGCTTTCTTTTCATGTGGCATGAAATCTAGCGACATTGTAAGCCGTCCCTGCTATGGATCGAGGGAACTTGAGAATTAAAAGATGCATGCAAGTGCAGCATGAGGTATCTGGAAGCAGATGCAAAGCCAGCTGCTGCCAAAGTATGGCATCTCATCAGCAAACCTACGCACTGGTTCTACCTCAGCATATGCGGAAGGACACTGGAAGCACATTTCTCCAACTACCTTCAGCAGCAGCTTATCTCCTGAAACCAGAATTTCTAACCATTACATTCAATACACAAAATGCCAAAACAGGAACTGCGAACACTGCTGCTCTCAAGCACTGTCACAGAAACAGATTTCAGACAGAGGAGATTCAGTAGGAGAACCATGTGGCAGGATCTTGCTCACCTCTCGTTTGATGGGCTCTCCTTCGCAATGAATCACTGTGTCCGGAGCCACTATGCAGTATGGACTTGGATCTGTCTCCACCACTTTGAACTCCACTGCGCGCATCCCTCCACGCACCAAAAAGATGTCACCTGTAAAACCCCACATTTCAACAGCCTGCTGCAACCAAGGTCTGCAAAATGTCAACCCTTGTAAATACCAGCAGCCCCAGAGGACAAGGAAGTGGGCGACACAGGCGTACATTGCTGGCATTTGTAACACTGCTCTGCATTTTAAACTCCAGAGCTGCATGTACTGTGACTACCCGAGCACCATTTAGATCTGCAACAGTTAAAAGTTCTCAAATTTCATGCAGTAACAAACAGCAAACAAAACCAGTAAATAACAGAAGAGAATACTCTGCCTAAATACAAAACACACAGCCAAGGAATCACATTTCTTTTCCATTCAGTTTCAATTTAACATTTCTGAAAGAGGCAAAAAACCTTAACAATAAAAATTTATTTTGAAGTTGTTATAACTAGTTGTTGTTAGTTATAGCTGGTTGTTTCCGGAAGCAGAATAATATGTAACATTGCACTATGACTCCTGGTTAAACTGGGCTACAGAAGCTGGATCACTTCAACTGGCATTTATAGTGTATTAGGACCTATTTGTTCCAGTAGAAGAGCTACTCTCAACTCCAAAAGCATATTTGGTTTTCTACACACTCTCCCAATTATTAATTAAACTACTTTGAAGAAGCTAATTTAGTCAGGGTGCCAGCTGGTATACCCAACCAACCGATTAATATGTGGGCAGCTCCCCAATTCCATCAAGTGGTAGCAACTTAATGAGGTTTTCTCCTGCATTCTACCTGATCCTTTTCTGATGCTCTCCCATCTCATGTAGCAAAAGAAGGCAGAACTATCAAGCTGCTCTGCCAGCCAGCAGCAGCAATCAGTCTTTCTTCTGAAGATTAGGAAAAAATTAAATCAGCACCAGCAAAATCTTGCTCTACGGATGTCAGTCTAATACTTCACAAGGATGCGTACAAGCTTCTAAAAATTCTCTTTATTCAGTCTCGGGACAAGCTTGCACTTGCTGCCATCAGGACAATAACAGCCACGCTTACCTTTCCTGATGGGTCTGTATGCTTCCAGGAAGTATGGCTTGAGATAAACCTCGAACAGATTCCCCGTGATCCCTTCTACCGTGTCATCAATTGGCAGCACATGGATACGTTTGCCGTATTTCACATCTGGACAAGGTTGGATGCTGCAATAGAAGAAAACTCTCGTTAGCCACATCATGCTGGACTTACACCTGAGTCTGCAAACAGCAGGGATGCCCCTTCCCAGGCCAGTGCAAATGCCAGAAAAGACCCTCCAAAGCCCCAGTGAGACTTCCCACTTCTTAAGAACATTTCAATGGCAAGGCAAAAATCATGCCCATCAAGAGCCAGTCTTCACAACACACACTCTCCTTCACTCATCTCAGCCCTATCCAAGGCCGTACTTTCATACTTTCTTCCTATCCCCCCCTGCTCTTCTGCAGCCCCCCTCACCATCCTTAAGGCACATTCACCTATCAGAGTCACAAGCTAACTTCTGTTTCAACGATCAGCTACTGCAAAACCATCTGCAAGGGAAAGGGAGCTGGGGGATGCTCTTTGTTCCTTCCTCACTCTAATTGACCAGAGTCCTGTTGCTGACAAACCTGACTCTGAGCAAAGGCTCTCATGGCACCAACCAGGGGTAACAAGCTTGCAGCCAGGTGTCTGTCAGTCCCATTTCATGGAGGCTGACATTTAGGTTGAAGTCTGAAGGCCCCTTCCCCCTTTTTAAACACTATAGTTATTATTTTGCAGCGTAACACAACAGCTTGCTGCAGCAATAGCTCAGAGTATCAAGCTCAAACTGTCTTTGCCAGCTAAGAAAAGCCTATGTGGAACTGCAGCTGAGCATGCAACATTTCACACATGACTTCTGTTAGAGACTCTTAATATATTCTTTTATCACATGCTTTACAGAGAGGATGCAGCAGAAAGGGTAAAGGAAAAAGACAGGCTTGTCCCAGAAGGAAAACAGTTGACAAACCAGAAGCAGGAAGCAATCAGTGCATGAATCTGGATTTTGGCAGAAACCTGGCCACAGAAAGTACCACAATAAGCAGTTAAAGATCAGCAAGAAAGACTCTGAGGGCAAGAGGTGTGAAAATTCTCTGACCCTTGCAACAAAGCCAAGACAATCAGTAATGCGTATGGAAGACAGACAATCACTACAGACACAGTGCCAGCAGAGAAGGGGAGGGCACAGGCTGAACTGTCACACTAGGAACGACTCCAACAGTAACCTTGCATCAGGTTAAAGTAAGAGTTCACCTTTATTTTAAATCCACAGACTGGCAGAAAGCACTGAGACGTGTATTTCAATGCCTTCCCAATACTATCTGCAAGTGTTGTACAACAAAACCCCTGCAACACCTTTTTAAGCATTCCTAATTTTAAAGTCACTTTTATAACAAAAAAAACAGACTATGAACAGCCTTCAGGGATTTTTGATCTTGTTATTTGACTGCTTCATGTTTTTTCACTTATTTCTAGCAAGTTTTAATTTCTGTTTGCCATTGGGCAGCTCAGATACTACCAGGTCAATCACAGTGTTGACCGTAGACATTAAAAATTTAGAGAAGAAAAATTTGCGAGCTCACCTGACAATGTAAATTTGGGACGATGACTGTGAGAACAGTGGGATAACTGAACACTCAATTGAATAACAGAACCTGGGCTCATAAAGATCCTGAAGAGACTTCAAGAATCTTTAGCATAATTTTTTAGTATTAATCTGAATATGCATATGGACAGAACCACATGCAAAAGTGAATGGAGATCCCCAGTGTAAGCCATGCACTTGAAAACATTTCTGTGATCTCTTCTGGAAGACATAAGTATACCTCCTGCAGATCCTGCCTCTGCTACCAACTCCATTAATTCAGAACCAGCGCACAAATTATTTAGGCAACCCAGGGATACACAACAGTTCGCAAATGAGTCCTCACCTAATCACGTCGCCCAGGCGCACTCTCAGGTTGTTGCGAACAACCCTATTCATGCGAATCTTCTCATCTGAGCAGGTATCATCTGACAGAACAATGCAGACTGCTTCTCTCCTCTTCTTTCCTTTTAGCAGAACAGTGTCTCCTCTGAACAGCTGCAATTCGTCCATTTTTGCCTGTAAATAGGAACACCATCAGAACAAGATTTTGATGAAATAAGAATTCAAGCATTTGAAGGAGAGCTACTTGACTCTGGAGAATTGCATCTCGGAAGCAATATACTAAATCCACAAGGACAGAGCCTCCTACTACACTGGTCAAGAGCTAATCTGAAGCCAGGCTAAGGGCACAAGCTCAACTGAATCCTGTAAGCTGAGAACCAAAACACATTTTATCATGGAAGAGAGTTTGGATACAAGACACAACAAGCCTCCCTCGCTCAGCTGCAGCTTCTGACACAAATACTTGGATTCAGGCTGCAAAGTTACATTTCAAGTTAACACACAGCAACAGCTTGCAAATGATCAGATTAAATGCTTTGTTTTTATACATAACGCACCTGGGACAGTGACACAACACTGTTGTCTTCATTGATGGCTTCATCAACAATTAACCGATTGGGCCTGTTCTTCTGCTTCAGAATTGCAGTCGATAAGTCATCCGCTTTAGAACTGGCAAAGAAAACAGAAGTTATGAGGCTGAGTGATACTGCTGCTCCCTTTCCAGCCACCCCAGTTTTCCTCTCCATTTTCTACAGGTTCCTTTGTTGTCTTGTCTTTAGAAATTACACTGTTTTTTACAACAAAGGAAAACATTTTTCCCAGGCACCAGTTGCAGGAGTTCGAAGCACAATGTTTTCTGTCAGTAAATATAACTACTTCACTAGCCTCAAATGGAAATAGCTATCTATGAAAAGAAGTGGTCTGTGAGATGTTGCTGACTGTAAGATGTTTTGCCTAAAAGAATTAGTCAGACTCATCTGAAATCACATGTAACCACTGTCACCGAAACAAAAGTTCAAGTCTATTTGGTGTCAAATCCCAGATAAATAGGGGAATTAAAAGACAATGCTGCAGCTCCCCTGACAGGAAGAGTTGTAAGAGTTTAGCCTGTCAAGGTCTATTAGTTAAACCTAGCAAGCCAGTAGAAATATTCAAGTGCTCATGAAAAATGGGGGGTTCTAAGCACCTTTCCATAATACCTCCACAGGAGTCACTGCAATTCTAGCTTTCTACACCACAAGAAATTTGACAGGTAATTCGGTAGCCTTGACAAAATGGAGCAAATCAAACAGCAAAGAAATGGAAGAAAGGCAGATTAAGTAATTTATTTCAAAACCTAACACTGCAAATAATTCACTCTATGAAAGAAGTACAAATTTGAACCAATTGATTCCCAAGGAGCTCTTGGAAGCTGTACCTCAGCCTGCCACAACAGTGGCAGACGACTGTAACTTCCCTTGGTGGGTGTCTGACTACTTTCTCACAGTAGTCCAGATGTGCTAATGTCTAAAGTAGGAATAGAAAACTGCACAGTTTGGTCTGATTCTGACAAAGCAAAGACAATAAAGTCTTTCTTTGCCCTAAGCAAGCGGCAAGCACTGGCAAAGAGCAGGAAGCTTTGTGGGCAACGGTGTTAGCTATACACTTCGGCTTCATTTCACTCTTTTAGGGACAAAACAACCAGAAGAAATCAAACCTTTAGTGGAAGTGGCAGAGCAAGCAGCTACACAGCATGAACACAGAGCATGGCAGCAGTGTGGCACTTGACACGCTCACTGGATTTTTGAAAGTGCATCAGAGAGGGGTGACAGAGCCACGGTATGATGCGAGCCAAGGTCCCCAGGCTCCTCAAGACAGAGGTTTATCCAAGACAAGACTATGTGTTATTGGCTCCTTTCTCAGACACTTAGAAGGGGGAACAATACTAAGCAAGCCTATGAGGGCAGCCAGCTTGTTTCAAAGAGGTTTTCAAGCTTCACATAAACCCTGGTAGTACAGGAAATGTGCTGGAAATGACAGACAACATTATTTTAAGTGAACAAAAGGAGGAGTTGTAAAACACGTCTTCCAGGACTGCCAGCACTGGGAAAGTTGCGCTTTCCTCTCTTCATTGCAGAGTGCAAGAGGTAAGACATCAACATCCACCCCTTTCAATGACCACGTGAGATGTTACAGATCCATCCTCTGAACCCAAAAAGACACACTGAAAGCTGCTGGATACATGCTGTAAGGAGCTCATTAATTCCATCTTCAACCTAATATGTGGTCTTGGTAGGGTCCTAAAAGGTCTGGGATTCCAGGAAAACTGGGAGCGCAATAAGAAAACGGAACCAATATATTGTAAGGTCGGACAGGATCTTGTGGTTAAAAGAGTGGATAAAACCAACCTACTTCTAAGGCCCTTGCCTCAGCATTATCTCCTGGACACTGGAAATTAATTTAGCAGGTAGATTTTAAAACTTGAGCTAAGCGACACCAGAAAGAAACAATACTCCTATTCAGCCTGTTCAAACTGCGAATGTAACTCATACCCCTCTGCGCATGAGATGTGGATCCAAAGGCTTTTGATAAGAAATTGCTGCCAGACTTTGGCTACATAAACTGCTGCTGAAACTGAGGGGCTGTCCCTCAGGATGCAGAGACTGCCGTGCAGCCTAAAAAACAGTCTGGGACACAAGACAGAAATGAATGAAAGAGGAACTGGGTAGCAAGTGGTAGCTTTTGGACTGAAATCATCAATAAATGAAGAAAATTCAGATACCTCCCAACACACAGCAGTGCTGAAGAGCACAGCAAGAGGTCCGCTTGGTTCTGCTGAATGCAAGAGAGACGTTTTCGTACTGAAGAACTGAATCTACAGTTTCCCAAGTAAGAAGGGAGGGCTGGATCAATGTTGTCAGTACATTACTGCACTTAAAGCAATCAGAAAGCCTGGAGGCATTAAAAATGGAATAACCAAGAAACAGCATGCAGGCATCTAAATGTGTGGGGTCAGCTTCAATTACCTGACCTGACAGTTCTGCAAAGAAACAAAGGTGCTACGGAATTACTTGTCAGCTACACTGGAGAGTGATGTCATTTCTCCTACAGACAAGGGTAAGGACTTCGAGAGACAAGCACTACCCATCTTCCAGCGGCAATTTAGAGTATTATTATCATCACCATCTGCCCTCATTGCACCTCTCCTGGGGGTTCCCTGTAACTGAGATGATGGAGCAAAATACGTCTGTGCACCTCAACCAGGCTCAAACAAGCCCCGACATCTGTGCATCAGAGTGACTGAGCTGAAAATACCAAGCAGAAAAGCCTAAGGCATGGGTTGGGGCTTCTCCTGCCAACTTTCCTATGCACGCTGGTCCACTTCAGCAAAGGGCAGGGCAGACAGCTAACCTCAGTAATTTTTAAAGCTCCTCAGTGAGCTCCCCCATCAGAGAGAGCCTGGTGCAAATCCTCTAGATCATCTCCCCTACTCACCCCTTTTGTCAGCTCCCTCACAGACTTTCCCTCTCGCTCCTTTCTTTCACTGACTCAACAAAGAGATAAACTGAACACAAAACATAGCTTTAGCGCTGTTTTGAAACTAAAAGGAAATTCAAAGCCTGCACCAAGCATGCCCCTAGACAGAAGCCAGAAGCGAGGCCATCATCCCCACCTAATGGCCAGCCTTGCATATGAAGTGAAGACGTCAATAAAATTGAAGCACATATGTACTAGCCCTGAAGACCAAAATAACAGGCTCCCGGTTCCCATCCCTAACCCCTTTTCTCTCTCTGTAAAGCAGTCCAACAGCTCAATCTGACACAGGGAAGGGGGGGAGAGACACAATGTTTTAGAACTTAGATCACTGCATCTGTTTCTGAGTGTCAGAACTCCCCTTGTTCAGTGTATGGTAAGGCCCAGAGGTTATGCATTATCATGGATGGTATGAAGAGCAAGAGCAGAAAAAGTAACTGCCAATTCTTCTGAAAACAACCACCAACCTCCAAAGCTCCACTTAAACTAAGGAAGTAAGTTGTTCCCGAAAGTCTGTGCTAAAAATACAGTGCAAAGGCTCAAACTGATTCCAGCTGCAGTAATGAAAATGAAAACAGTCATGCCTTCTGTATGCCGGCATGCCTTTTTATCAATATCCTCATGAACTTGCTTCCAAAACTTAAAATCTGTCAGCAGTTTCTTACCACCCTGAACGTCCATGTTACAAACTGAACTAGTAGGTGTTAAAAAAAAAAAAAATCCATAAAACATTTTATCCCTTGAAGCAAACAAGCGAGGTATCGGATGATTGCAGCCACTTACTGGAACAGCCCATGACAACCAAGCAGTGAGTTCATACCCATGCTCAAGGTGCAAAGCTCTCAAACGCTGTTTCACACAGGTAGGCACATGAAAACAAGAATCCCTTCAGAAACCACACTCTCTTAGCTCTTGCTGAATTGAACTAAGGCTCAATTCAGCAAGATGGCTGCCAGCAGCACTGACCCAAAAATGGCAACTAAAAAGTAACTGGCTTCCAGTTGCAGAGTAACTTTTGTTGATTCCTCTGTGGTGAGAAGAACTTTGCTAAAATAGGAATTTCTTTTGAAAGACACTGTTCACCTCACTCAGCTGCAAAATCCGCCTCTGACCATCACATCCACCACAAGCTCTACCATGGATGCTAAATTCGTGGCACACCTTGCTGGAACTGACTCAGTAGGACCGAGCAAATCTGAATTTCAGGAGTTGCAAAAGGAAGGGAGAACGTAAGCAATGGACACTAAAGGGACCGAAAGCGCCTCTGGCAATACCAAAAGTCACATCAAGTATTGCTGGATTTGGGAAATTCATCTTTAGGTCCTATTTTCACTCCTCTCAAGGGGCAACAGAGTGGCTTGTGCACGTGGGCTGGGAGCTGAGCAACCACTACTACTCAACTCATTTTTTACGAGTACGGAAGATGATCCTCAGCCTGGAACTGAAAACAGAATGAGGCAAGACACGAGGGACAAAAATACAGCCGATTGCCTCAGCTGCCACAGAGGCCAGCCCGGCGCAACATGTCTGCCTTTACTAATGCCAAGTCACTTGCTAGCCCCGGCTCGAGGGCCGCTGCGGGGAGGAGGCCGGTACGTGCCTCTTCCCTCCTCGCTGCCCCGCCAGCCGCTCCGGGGCCTGGAAGACAAAGCCCTCCCTGGCTGAGGCCTAGCCCAGGCGGGACGGCCCCAGGCCACGCCGGGGCACGGTACGCAGGCGGCCCCGGGTGGGGGCACGGCCGGGGCCCAGCGGGAGGCCCGGCCCGGCCCGGCCCGGCCTCGCCCCCCCCCCCCCATGACTCGACACTTCCCGGGGAGGCCCGGCCAGGGCGGGGGGGTTGGGGGGGGGCGGCGCGCAGGGAGCGGCCCATCCCCCCTCCAACACCGCCACCGCCTCCGCCTCCTCAGGGCCTGCATGACACAGCGGGATCGGGGGACGGATCGGGCCCGCCGCCGGGCCGGGCCCTGGCCGCGCCGCGGCGAGGTAAGGCGGGCTAGGCCGGGCCGGGCCCAGCGCCGCCGAGGCAGGGCCTAGGCCGCGGCCTGCCGGCGGGCGGCCCACACTTACTCGGATCCTGAGGCCATGGCGCTGGGGGGGGAAGGGGCGAGGGGAGGCGGGCGGCGACGGCTCCTCAGGGCGGGAGGCGGCGGCGGGCGGCGGGTCTCGGGCAGGCTGGCGGCGGCGGGCCGGGGCACTTCGCGCTGACTGAACCTCAGAGCCGACTCATCGGAAGGGGGAGCTCCGCCCCGCGCCGCCTCGCCTGCCTAGCAACAGTGTGCGCTGACCAATCGGAAATTCCGCCCGGCCAGCGCCTCAGCCAATGGGAGGTGCGGAAGCGGGAGGACGAGGAAAGAAAAAGAACGGGCGCTTTCGCTCCTCCGCCCCGCCCCTCTCCTTTTCCCTTCCCTATCGTCACGAGCCAAGCGCAAGTCCCGTCAGCCAATCGCAGCGCCGACCCTGCCGTGGCTGTTCTACCGGGCAACACGGGCCGGGAAGCCAATGGCAAAAATCCACCAATGGGAAAATGCGGGTTAGCATCGCCTCGCGATTGGCTAGCGCCCGAAGGAAGGGAAACGGGCGGCAGGTCTGCAGCCAATCGGAAGGGGCGGGAGGCGGGTGCTCGGGGAGCGGGCCGGGGCTCAGCCGGCGGGGCTCGGGCAGCGCGGGGGCGGGGGGAGGGGGAGGGGGGGAAGCGTCCCATGCACCCCGGGCCCCGCACGCCCCCCGTTCCCCATTTATTGGTGCTTTGGGCTTTTTATTTACTTTTTCCCTGGCTGATTTCTTAAGGCAGGGCCGGACCGGACGACCCGCTGCGCTTCACGCCTCGGTTCCCACTCCGTTCGCCTCCCCAACCCGGGTGGCGCTTCCTTGGGGCCGGAGCCGAGCGGTGTCACGGCGGAGGAGCTGCCGGGCCAAGCCTGCTCGGAGCCCCCCCTCGGCCTCTCACGCGTCTCCCCGGCTTTGTCGCCTCCCGTTTCCTCTCTCCCGCCTCGGCCTCGGCCGGGCTGCTCCCACCCCTTGCTTCCCGCTTGGAGGCAAAACTTACCCAAGGCTCAGCTTAACACCGTCGTGAGACCTCCATCGCCCAAAATTAGCTGTGCCAAACACTGGGCAGAAGCCTGTGCGCCCGGCCCAGGAGGGGCCTGGAGCCATGGGGTTGGCACAGAGACCCTGCCGCCACCCCTGGCTTGCACAGCACAACAGAGGTCAGGTCTCAGAGCTGCCTGCTCCAGCCAAAACCACTTCTCCAGGCTCCAAACTACAGTGGCAGAGTCAAAAACCAGAGTACAAAGCATGGGTACAAAAACCCTCTGCTTGATGAGACCACCCAGCTCCCCCACCAGCATCTCCCCGCCTTTGATTTCCCATGCACCCAGGGCGTGAGCCCACAGGCTCATGGCAGCTCCAGGCAGCATCAAGGCCATGATTGCAAAGGTTTGCTCTGGAAAAAGGGCACAGTAGAACTTAAACTAAGTAGAGTCCAGGCTGTTATTAGAAATGGAGATCTGTTCTGTTTCAGTCCTTTGGAAAACCAGCTTTATCCAAGAGTAATGCTGCTTGGAGGAATCCTTAGAAGCCTCCTGCCAGCCTGATGCGGGGAGACTTCAGAAGGTGGGGGACAGGGAGACTGACCGGGTTAGCTTGAGGGGTCCTGGCTTGTGGTCCCAAGGTAATCCCGTATGCTTCGGTCAAGAGATTCATCGCCTGGGAACTTCGCCTGCTTCAGACACGAAACCAGGTACAAAGGGAAGGGCCTGAAAGAGAAGGGAGCGTTGCAACAGCAGGGACTGCAGCATTCCCTTGCCATGGTCTGACTGGGAAGTTCACTCCCCCCGCCCTGTGCAGAGCCCCCCACCCTGCCCCCAGCCTCTGTCCTCCCCTTTGGCTCCGTGTCAGCTCTTTTATGCCCTGGGGGGGGTCCCTGCGGAGCCAAAGCCCATGGTCCCTCAGAGCAGACGTGGGGGGGAAGCTCCTCAGAGGTGTCTGAGCTGCGGAGGCAGGCTAGCAGGAGCTGAACTAAACTGTCTGCATGGCTGAAACATGGGCTGCGCTGCCAGAGCTCCCGCGAGGCCAGCTGAGACCCCACCCACCCCTCCACACACCTTCCCTGCCCTTCCTGCTGCCCATCCTCCCCAGGGGTGCTCTGGGACAACTTCTGCCAGTGAGCTGCCGCCTCCTGCTTTCGGTTCAGTTTCCACAGGGCCTGCACCAGGTAGGAGGCAGCGGCTGGGTCACCTGCAAGACACAAAGGGGAATTCAGCCCTTAGCAGGGGAAGGGCAGGCCCTCAGCACTGCTGTGGGTTGCAGGGCGTTGCAAAAGCAGCTTGGGAGCCAGATGAGGGAGGCGAGTGTGAGGAGAGGTGGTGTAATGTGGAGGAGACCATCCTGGTTGTGTCAGAGGCTCTAATTAACTCTGGGGCTGGCAGCCAAGGCAGATGGCATCAGCCCTGTGGTGCAGCTAGCCACACCTCTGTCTGGACACAGGTTGGTGTTTTCCTTGCAGGCAGGTCTGCACACCTGGAGGGAGGGAGCCTCGGTCAGGATTGAGACCGGCAGGTTTGGCAGATCCTGGTGAAGCTCACACCCCTGCGGCATGTCAGCACAGCTGGAGCGCTGAACAGGGTCACCCCTGGAAGCAGCACTAGCCGTGCCTTGGCTGGCCTCAGGACATGTATGGCTCCCCACTCCGCTTCCCCCTCCCCCAACAGGCCTCTGGATTTGGCCTCTGGACTGCCAGGCACGGACATGCTGCTTCCTAGGATGAGGCAAGAGTCCAGCTGCTCTTCTGGGAAGCAGATCCTCTCTGGGAGAAAGCTGGCCTGTACCAGGCTGGGGCTTGAGCAGGAAGAAGAGAAATTTCCAAGCTGTCTCAGGGCGCACAGGTTGTGGGAAGGGTTCTGATACACTCCTCTGACAAAAGCTTTGGTTTGCTTCTCCAGGGCAGCAAGATGACCAGGCCCCAGAGAAGCATCTCAAGTATGTAATTTGCCCTACTGTAGTCCTCGACACCCAAATAAGCATGGTCTAAAGCATAAGACCTTTCTGCTGAAGACAGCAAAGCAGCCCAGGACAAATTTGGTGAAGTCCCCTCTGTTCCTCACCAAAATGAGCCTCTCACCTGGCGAGATCTGCAAACTGTGCTGGAAATCCAACAAGGCTTCCTTGTGCCTTCCCAGCTCCAGGAACTGTGCACCTCTCCCGATGAGAGCAAGCAACCTGATCTTCTGGAGCACTTCTACTTCTGGCAGGAGACTCTCTGGCACAGGAAGACACAAGGACCTGGAGAGAGCATCCTTCAGACACTCCCTCCCTTGTCCCAGCAGGCTGAGCCATGTTAGCAGTCGGGATAGGCTGAATGTTTACTTGGGTTGCTCATTTTCCAGCTCCCCAAACCCTGCCACGGCAGATCTCAGCCTCTCCACCAGAGGGTGAGAGTGAAGAACACTAAGAGCTTGGTATGTTACACAGCTCTGGAGAACAGTAGTGACCTTGGCAGCAGCCTGGCCTGCTCATTTGCGCAACTGATAGGGATCTCTTCCCTGAAATCTGGATTTGAGAAGCTTCCCAGTTCACAACCCATTTAACTGTCACCTAGACAGCAGGGAAAGAGGCAGAGCCAAGGGCAAACCCTGCTCCAGCCAAACCAGCTGGTCCTTTCAGAGGCTCCAGCGTGGCACAGAGCTCAGCACACTGGGACAAGCGCCTCCTGCCAGAGGTGATGCTGGACCTGGCACCTCGCTCCTGTACCCACCCCTGCCAAGCCACTCAGATCCCAGCCCAGCCAGGCCCTGCACGGGTCCCAGCTCTGCAGCACCCTACCTGTCAGTTCAAGGCCAGACCCATAAAGCTGGACTCGCAAGAGGTCACCAAGGCACCTGTGGGTGGGAGGACAGAGGAGCTTCGGTACCACCCCTGGGTTGGGAAATCAGCCGGACATTGTCAGGCCGGCCCCCTGTCACGCTGTGCCCTGCTCTGGTGTCCACCAGCCATTGCTCCAGAGCCAGGCTCCGTCACCTGCTGAACTGCGTTATGGCCTCCTTGCTCTTGCCCAGCTTGGCCCATGCCCAGCCCTGGTGCAGGTATCCAGCTGCTCTCCAGGCCAGGCAGCACAGACTCTCCTTCTTCTGGGACAGGAGTCCACTTGCCAGCCCTGTCCCAGGCGATGGGGACTCTGGCTGCTCCAGCCTATCCTCCACTCGTAACATCCGTGGGATCAGGTCAGTTGTCCGGCTGATGACCTCCTCGCACATGGTTATGGCATCCTGGTGCCTCCCAGCCTGCTCCAAGGCAGATGCTGCTTCCAGAAACACCTCGGGGATCCTGGGCAGAGCTGAGCCACCATCTAGGGGCACCTGAGGAGCAAGAGCAGTGGCAGTGCTGAGATGCAGAACTGCTGGGCACCTCACCAAACAGAATGATCCTGTGCTTACTGGGAACCCAGGGCTGCTGCCCAGCAAAGCTCAGACCCACTCCCACAGACATGGGAGCCTGTCAGAGGAGGCAGAAGCCATGAAGCACTAACAGCTCAGCAGAATCAAGGTGGCAAATCCCTATTCTTGAAGTGAAGGACATCCAAAACCAGGCCAACAGCTGCTCCCTGCAGGGAAGGGAAAGCTGTTTCTCCAAATAGCAGTGGGGAGTGGTCTCTGGTGTGAATCCAAAGGCAGACATGCCACAGGTCAGAGGTGCCAGCCCCCAGCTCGTTTCCTTCACATCTCAAACTAGACACCAAAACCTGGAGTCCAGGGGTGACTCCCCAGGCCAAGGCCTCAGCACAGGCACGCAAACCTCATCTACTGAGTCATCAAGGGAGCTCTTCACCAAGACACCCACCTGCTGCTGCAGCCCCTCCTGAAGCAGAGCCAGAAAATCCAGGTAATGTTCTACTGCATCAGCCACCCTGCAAGAATAACAGGACACATGATGGGAGGAGCAGGGGGACCCCAAGAAGTGCCAGCAGCCAGGTGGAACCTGGATTGCCAGCCCACAGGCTCTTCCTCTGCACCACACTTGCTCTGGTCGCGATACTCAAGATTTGAGCAGACCTACAACAGCAATACCGAACTGGATGACTTCCCGGAGCACAGAGAAAACAGCAGAGCCCAAACAACCAGCGTGTTGCAAGCAGACCAGAGGCACTGTTACCTCCCGTCCTGAAGACACCGCTGTGCCAGCAAATACTTCACTTCAGAGGAGTGGCGATGGCGGAGAAGAGAAGCTAGTATTGGCGTGCGGACAAGGAGCTCTGTTTGGATTAGCAAATACGGACTAGAGGAAGCAGCTGCTGGAGGGGCTTTTTCCAGAGCCTGTGAAAAAGGAACAGAAAATATGGTCAACACAATGGTGCTCAAGTCCTGAGCAGCTGCAATCACTTGCCACTTCTGGCATGTGGCAATGGAGCCAGACAAGCAGAAGCACTGCACTTCACAAGCACAGCTCCACTGTTCTCACACAGTACAGCACAGCCGCTTCCAGGAAGAGCAACGAGGATCACACAGGGACAGTGTGTCCCTCTCAGGTTTTCAGTTCAAGGTGCTCTGAGCTGCCTGGAACACCATCTCCCATTGCAGCTGCAGACCTAGTTAGACCAGATCTCAGGCCATTTGTAATGAGAAAGACCCCTCTCCATAGTTGTGTTTGTATCTTACAGATTTCAAACAGCTGAAGAGCTAACTCTGTGTCTACTGCTTTGACCTGCTCCTGCCAGACCAAGGTTGCTACAGCTAACGCACAACCCCCCACCAGCCACAATCTGCCTTTTAAAGACATCTTTACTATTAGAGACTTTATTAAGAGACTGAGAATGTATTAAGAGACTTTCTGACATGAGTGTAACCTCTTCTCCCAAGCCACCAAGACCCAAAGGTCCTGACACATCCAACAGCCAGATGCTAAGCAGGAATTTCAGACCCCACTGTGCTCCTTCCTGCCCGCTGCTGAAAGGCAGCGCCACAGCTGGATTGCTGTAGTCTACTTTGGGGAACCCCTCCAGGGTCAAACAGCCCCCCAGAAGGCAGAAGCCTGCTTGAAGCTCTGTGCAGGCTCTGCTGGGCAAAAATCAACCCAGAACTACCGTAAGCAGACAAACCTCGTAGAGCAGAGCCAGGGCCTGCAGCTCCGCCTCGGTCTCCCCCAGCTCGTGGTACACTGCTGCCGCATGGGACAGGGCAGGAAGGCACTGGAAGTCTACCTGGAGGGCGCGTTTCAGGTGCTGAAGGGCTGTCTGAGGCTTGTCCTAGTTGGGTGGAAAGATGTGAATGTTGCAAGGACATCTTGACTGTCTGGTGGGATCCAGATCCCTGCTCTGTTTCCCAATGACCCCCACTAAGCAAATGCTGCAGCACTTTAGCCAAAGGCAGCCCTCTTCAGGCTGGTTTTCGAGCTTCTCTCTCTGCAGCAACCTTTTGTGCTCAGACAAATCCGTGCCTGGATTTTGCAGTTCTCCGAGGAGGCTGTGGCAACAAGGGCAACTACTGCTCAAGACCTCACCTTCCTGCAGCAGCCTAGGACCACACAGAGGCAGCATGGACACCAGCCTGAGCCTCCCCGACCCGCTCTAGGCTGCGTTTTCCTCTCCCCACTGACAGGGAAGAGGCCTGGCCATTACCATTCGCTGAGCACAGCAGGCGAGGCAGGTGTAGATCTGGGCCAGGACCTTCTTGGAGCAGAATCCTCCCGCAGCCTCCTGAAGGAGGGAGAGAGCAGTGGGGAAGTTCCCAGCCTCCAGCTCCTGCAGCCCTAGGACAGACCCAGTGTCTCAGCTCTGTGGTTCCCCTTCCTGCCCCACCTGGTCCCCAAACAAGCATACGTGCCCTTTTCTTCCCAGTCCCATAGGGACCTGCCTGATCCCATCTGCACCCAGCAATGCACAGCAGGATGGCACCAAGCTGCCACCTCTGGTTTGATGGTGTTGCAAGAGAACAAGCCACTCAATGGAAACTTCTAGCAGAAATAATAGCAGCTTCCAAGCCCACATACCAAGACGCCTACCTTGGCCCAGAACAAGAGCAGAGGTAGGTGCTGGGCAGGTCCACCTGTGTGTTCATCCACAGGGACGGCAGTGCAGACACGGAAGCACACACTTCAGAATCTCAGAAGGACTTTTTCCAGCACATCTGGGCCATTTCCCAGCAGGATGCTTTGGGATGTTAATTCATAAATATTTATGGCTAATGGTATTGGCTTTTCTTTCAGTCCTCATTTCAAGCTCCCTTCTGAGGCTGCTATCACATGCCTGCATCACATTCTCATCTGCCACCTCCCCACTGGAAGTGTTATCACCACCCTAGAGGCTTTTGAGAGGTCTGTGGGCAGGAGCTCCTGCCCTCCCTCCTTGCTGGAATAGCAAGGCAGCACTGACTGCCCCCGGAGCTGCTGGGGTTGTCAAGACAGTGAGCAAGGGAAAACCATAAGCGGGACAGAATGCAGCAGTCAGATGAGATCAATCACCTGCTGTGACACCAGGCTACAAAGCTGCACAACAGCTTTGTGTGGCTACTGCAGCACTGTAATCCGACAGGAACAATGTTCTTGCAACAAGGCAAGTGCCAGAAGACAGGCAGAAGAAAGGAAAATACTCGTAAGCCCCCTGCCATCCTTCCACTTTATATAAGATCACTGCAGGGCCCAGACACCTACCTAAAGCCACAGGCAGGCAGAGGAACCCTGTGACAGTGGGGAGAACAGCTTAGCTGGGGAAAAAGCAGAGAAGTTCTTTGGATACAGAACAGCAAAGCTGAGACCCAGAGGCTCAGCCCAGGTCCTTTTCCAAAGGAAAAGCCCAGAAAACCCCAAGGGCTGGTTTGCTTGGGAAGAGAAACCAGGGTAAGGGCAGGGAGAGGGGTCCCTGGGATGGGAGAGCAGCAGAAGGCTGTGCTGGCATGAGTACCTCCTCCACACAAACCTTGCAGAAAGGCTGCTGCAGTGCAGAGGATCTCTTTCAAGTCCTCGGTGCTCTGTACTAGGGGCAGGGAAGCCCCCTCAGCAGGTGCTCGCCATGCCTTGAGCAGGGAGAGGAGCTCGTTCTCCCCCTTGCTGCAGCGAGCTCTCCCCCGGTCCTGTGAATACACAGAGAGAGAGCAGGAAATGCTGATGGTAAGCAGGAAACCCTGATCCCAGGACACAGAGAAACAGAGGTCTCACCAAACCCTTCAACAGCACTCTCTATGCTGGGGAGCAGTGTCCTACCACCCCCTCACTTCAACTGCAACCCACTTGCTGCAGTGATTCCTGCCTGGCCCAGGACAGCACCTCCCCACCCCAGGGCAAGGTGCACCTTGAGGGACTCCTGGCAAGGCCAAGTCCTGCTGGAGGGCATTCAAAAAGGCGGGACCCCTCTGCAGCCTCACAATCAGCAGGAAAGGTTCCTTTGCATCCCACTCTCTACAGAGCCTGCGAGTCCACCTGCAGCCCACTTCCAGCCTGCCCAAGTCTCCTGTCTCATGCCTTGAGGTCCAGGGCCCCGACAGGCAGGAGCTATTCTGGGACTCATTAAGGCACTCAGGGCCATGAGGCTGTGCTGGGACACCAGGGAGAGGATTACTCATGCTGACTGGGCAGCACTGACGGCTTCAGGTCTCCAAATACCACAGCAACATTTTGCAGAGTGGGGTTTATGACAAACACAGTATTTATGCCAGCTCTGTCTCCTTTAGCAAACTCGTGGGTATTTTTATCTCCACAGATACTCCGGTGCAGGTAACTGGGAGCTGCGCAGCATCCGTCCATGCCCAGTTACCTCAGCATTGCTCAGGAGCCGGAAGAGGCCAGCAGTGCTTCCTGGGCGGCTGGCTGCCAGCCACCACGCAGCTTGCAGGGCCCCCAGTCGATGCAAAGGTGCCTGTAGCTCCTCCACAGTTACCTCCTGCAGCACCTTCTGCCACAGCTCCTCGGTGCTAAGGTCCTGCCCACAGGCCCCACATGCCTCCAGAACTGAAAAAACAAACAAAAGACCCCCAGGCAGGAGAAAACAGGTTGGTGCCCTGTAACAGGCACCCTCCCAAGAGGGAGAGAAGGCCTCAAGCAAGCATGGGATCCTCCTGGCGAGGGAAGGAATGGGGTTACAGGGCTGGCTTGGCCTCAGCAGCATGGAAACTCTCAGATAGTGGAGTTAACAGCTCAGGAGACAGCACATGTTTCAGAGCTATGACTCTGGTTCTGCCAAGTCCTCCTGAGGTCACTTGCCCCCAGGCAATCAAGTGCCAACACGACAAATCCCCCTCTGACCTGCAGCCTATTTCAGTGAGTTTTCTTTGAAGCCAGCACACCACAATTAAAGAAAACACTCAGTTTCTACCGTGGCTGAAACTTTGCTAGAAACTTGGCACATTACGCCTTGAAAACTCTTAAGTTTCCCTTAAAACCTCCAGCCCATCCCTGCAGGCAGCAGCAGGCAGGCAGGCAGCTGTGCACTGTCCCTGGCCACAAGCTGCCCCACCTCCTGCCCTTCCTGGCAGAGCCAGGCTTCCCTGCTCACAGCCCTCCACCTCCAGCCAGCCACTACACATCTCCAAAGCACAGAGAACAATCTCCTTACCCCTGAGGAGCCCCTGGCGTATTCCTTCTGCTTCTCCTTCGACTGCAGAGTCAGATGCTCCCATAGTAAAAAGCAGGGAGTTGTAGAGGACAGTAAGCTCCAGAGGCAGGGCAGGGAGGGCAGCTGGCAGCCCTGTGATCACAGCCAACCCAACAAGAAATTAAGCTGGCTAGGAAAAACCCAACAACCATCCATAATAAGGTGTCATCACCTGGCTGTGTGACAACAGAAGTGTCCTGGCAAGTATTTTTTTGTTGTTGTTGTGGTGAGATTTGACAGCTGGGGAGCTGCAGTACCTAGACAGATGGCAGGTGTCACCTCTCCAGGTGCCAACACTGCTTTAGACATCCATTCCCCAGCTATCCAGGCACTACGGTTCTGCAGGACTGAGACCCTTCAGGTCTCCCCAAAGAGCATCTGTCTTCCAATGCACATCCACCCTTTTGCACAGGTTTCCCACCCTGTATCCCTTTCCCTTGTGTCAGGCTTCCTCTATGCCACAGTGTGTCAGGGAGCCCCTTCCACAGCTTTCCAGGACAAAGGTTGGCTCATTTTTTTTTCCAGAAACCCCAAAGCTCTGCACACATCCCCCAACAAGATTAGGTAGAAGTTGGGGCTGGGTCTTAATCCCTTGGCAGGCCCGGGTCAGCTTAGGGCAGCGGGGAACGTGGTTCCCCATCCCCCCTTCAGAAGTTTGTTTCCAGCTGAGCTGCAGCCCGGCGAACGCCGGTGCCTGGGAACCGGTGCTTCCACGGGACCGGGACGGCAGCGGGAGGGAGGGTGAAGGCAAGGCACGGGGCAGAGCGGCTCCGGCCGACTGGGCCACCACTCACCCTGCATCCTCAGGAGCAGCTCCCCGAAGCTGCCTCGCTGCTGTCGCACCTCCCGCGCTGCCGCTCCGCTGGGCCCCGAGCACAGCGCCGCCTGCAAGGGAGACAGACACTCACTCTCCGGCCTGGCGACGGGGCCGACCCGCACCGCGGCACCCCTTCCCCTCCCGCCCCGAGGCCGGCGGGCGGGCCGCGGCCTAGCCCCCGGCGGCCGCGTTCCCACGGCAGCAGGAACCGGAGGCCGCGCGGCCCCAGGAAGGGCAGCCCCCGGGGCTCAGGGAACAGGGAGAGGGGATCCTCCGCACCCGCCAGCGGCTGGCCAGGGCTTGGCTCTCGGCGGCCCAGGCCCGCAGGCAGCCCGGCTCCGGAGCCGCCCCGCGCCTCCGCTTCATGGCCGCTGCCTCCACCGCCAGCGGCCCGCGCGCGCCGCTCTCCTCCCGCCTTCCCGCCGATTGGCCGGCGCCCGCCTCTCCGCAGCCGCGATTGGCGGGCGGCACAGACCGGAAGCGACTGTTTCCAAGGCAACAGACAAGCGTGGGGGAAGAGGGCGGAGCCGGCCGCCCTCCCGCCAGAAAGGCGGCGGCCGAAGAGGGACAAACTTCTGCGCCTGGCGACGCCGCCGGCCGCCGTGGGCATACCCGGGGCGGGGGTCCCGCACCCGCGGCGCGAAGGAGGAAACGACCACCGCCTGGCCTGGATCTCACGGCTTTATTTGCAGACATCTGTTTCGCAGCCGCCCCGAGCCTCGCGCCACCCGCGGACGGCAAATCTTTTCCCCGCCCCCCCCTCCCCCCCCGATTAATTAATGAAGTCATTTAATAACGAAGCGACCCCTCCTCAGCTGCCTCCCGCACGCTGGGCGCGGCGCGGCCCCCGGTGAGGTGGATCAGCAGTAGCCCAGCGCTGCAACCACCAGCCCCCAGGACCACAGCGGTCCGGAGCCGAAGCTATCGGGTGAGTAAGTGCTGCCAACTGGTTTGGGGTTTGTTTCGGGGTATTTTTTGGTTTGTTTGGGTTTTTTTTTGTTTTTTGGTTTTTTTTTTTTAAGGAAAAAAGGCTCTACTTCCTCGCAGAGATTCAAGCATCACTTCCACCTTCCCAGTGCAGCTGCTGAATAGGAACGAAAGCATTAACAGCTAGATATGTAGAAATACCCAGGAAAGCGTAGCACCACACTGCATGCAGAGCTCCCAAATTGCTTTCCAGAACTGGGTCCATCCCCTTTATTTTTTTTCCCCTACATGGGGCACTGAGGCACAGAGAGATTAATAACAAAACATAAAAGCAACAATCTCACTCCAAGCCGCACGGTGAGGCGAGTCAGAGCTTGGGGAGGGCAGAACGTGACCATGCCTTGGCATGGTAAGCGGCCTGAAGTGTCGAGGGAAGAACACAGAGCGATGGGATGGAGGAACGGGCACAGGAATTGAGAGACACGGAGCCCTGGCCTCCCCACAGCAGTGCCAGCCCTCAGGACGGCCACATGGGCAGTACCAGCCCCAGGGATCAGGGCAGGGAGATGCTCCAAACAGCCACAACCTTCCACAGCGGTGGCAGCTTTTGGTTGTCGTTTTCCAGGCGGCACAAATGAGATGCAATTCTAGCCCTGTCCCATGCCAGGACCACAGATGCACCGTCCTGCTTCCGGCCTGAGCCAGGGAAGTTTCCCAGCAGAGCTCTCCCCCTGCCCAGAGGGACAGGGTGCTAGGCAGGAGCCCTGTCAAGGACCACACCCACAAGGTTTGCAAAAGCCCGAGGCACAGCAGCTTTGCCAGGTGCAGGATGGAAAACTGCTCTGCTGAGCATGCCAAGGATGACATGTCCCCTCTCATGCTCAGCCAAGGGACGTGGGGACAAACTGCTTGGAGTAACTGCTACAGGGACTAGATAAAACTGCTTGGAATAACTGCTCCAGGAGAGACCCAGCAGCCTCCAGTGACAACCTCAGCGGGAGGATGTTCCCCCAGCGCGCCAGGTTTCCCAAAGAGCCTGTTTGGACCAGCGGGAACCTTCCTCCGGACACTCCTTGGGGTTTTAAATCGGCAAACATAGCCATGTCTCCTCTAGCACCAGCAGCATGCCCTGCTTCCAAGGTCACCAACTCTGTCACCCCCTGTACACTGAGGAGAACGGCAGCCAAACAGTCAGCTCAAGGGCAGCTGGGGAAGGCTTGCAAAGACTAAAAAAGTCAATGAAAGAAAGCAAGAGCATCTCCTGCCCTCGGAAAACTCGTCTTCTGGAATCTGAATTCTTTGGTGTCATGGCCAGTCTGCCTTGGCCGAGCAGCTAGCACTCCTTGGCATCTCTGCAGTGACAAGAACATACTTGCAGCTTGGTTACTGCAAGTTTTGTTTAGTCTCCGGTGAGATAAATGTGCGTGTTTTCATGGCGTCGCAGCTCTGCTGTCCCCTCTGCTCCGTCCTGGCCTCCTGGGGCTGTGAACCTACAGCCCCAGCAGGAAGTCAGAGGGGTGATACGGAGGGATGAGGAGAGGATGCCCAAGTGCCAGCTGAGTGTTCTGATCACCACCAATGGGCACGGCAAGGCTCAGCAGCATTACAGTGACCGTTGAAAGAGGAACGAGTCCCAGAGATGGGAGGTAAGGAGGCCCAGGGGCCTGGGTGGCAGCTGCAGGGACATCAGGGGCCAGTTCTACAGCATTAGTGGCTATAAGGATTTCTGCCAGCACACATACATTTGGGCAGCAAGCTCCTGACCAGGTTATGAGGTTACAAGAGCTATTTAGGCTTCAGCCTTAGCAACATGTTATCTAGACTAACTTCACATTAAATGAATATTCACTGGGTAGCTGCTACCTCCATCCCTTTCCTCCTCTCCACTCATACGCACCCCTCACCCATCAGCATGGCCCCCTCAGCACCAAGAACCATATGGACACCAAGGGGTCACAGTATACAGCAAATAGCCTGTTTTTAAAGGTGGGGCTGCTTAAGGCCATCTACTTGTGAGGGGATGCGTTCCTGCCCCCTCCAGCTTCCCCGCTGCATGCTGTTACCCCTTGCCTTGCACTAGTACTGGTGTGTGTGCACCCAGGCAGTGAGGCAGCCCAGGGAGTCATGCCAGCTACAAAATAGTTCCTGCTTGTGTCAGGTGAAATTAAGCAGGACAGGCCCACAGGGCAAGGGAGATGTGAGGCTGAGGTGGGAGAGCACAGCCAGCAGGTCAGGAGGAGGCCAGGCAATGAAAAACCAAAATTAGAGCAGTCTAAGCCTTCCTAGAATTGCACCCTAACACCCGAGACAGCATTTTGCAGGAGAAAAATACAAACTTAAACCTGCCCTCAAGAGTCATTTTCCACAGCGACTGGGCACTTGGGCATAACGGCAAGAACTGAAGCAATGAGAGGGGTGACAAAACACCTTCCCCGGGACTCTCTAGGGCAGAGGAGAGGAAAAGCCTGGAGTTAAGCTATCAGTCTGCAGTGAGGAACTCAAACAGGGGCACTCATGATGCATGAGTCAGAAAACAAATGGGATTAGAACAAAAACATCAACACAGGAATCCCAGGCAAGCAGTCCTCAGCTCTTTTGAGAGAGGAAAGAGACTAAAGGTTTCATAGCACCAAATTATGCCACGTAGTGGTTCAGGGCAGTAAGAAATCCCAGCTGCCATCGAAACTGGGATGTGGCCAGGCACTATGGTCACTGTCCTCTACCTCTGCCCATAGAGAAAGAAAAACAATGTCTCCTGACTGTGAGCAGTCAAGGGCAGGTTTGGGGTAGCTCACTTGTGGCATGAAGGCCTACACAGAAGCCCAAGGTCAAGAGGGAAATAAGCACCAAATATGGGATCACAGATGCCATCGGCTGCAGTGCCTGGGGACTCTTCAAGGTGACAAAACCCCCAGCACATACACAGACACCAGTGAGTTAAGCCACCTCCCAGCAGAGCGGTTCCCTGCGCAAGGGTTTCAAGCAGCTCTTCCCACACACCAGAGCTCACAGCCAAGGCCGCTCCTGCAGCTGGGACAGCTACTCCAGACTCCCCTTTCCTCCTGACCAGACCCAATAAGGGGATGAGCCAATGCTCTGTCACTACATCCTGCTGCATCTCAACCTGCTGCATCTCAACCGTTCACAATCAAGAGCCAGCATCTGGCAGCACATGCTCAGGAAGAGATCGGGAGCCTCAGTTGCTACAGCTCAGCCCAAGGGAACATTGACAGGCTGACCCCAAGTGGAGAATTTCTTGGTCATGGACACAGTTCTCCCTGCACCCACCCGCCCAACAAGCTAAGCCTGCTTCAGACTGTACAAGGCAGCCCAGAGTGCTCCCCACTGCCCCTTCACAGAGCTGAGGAAGACCAGGAAAATGGGAGTGTAGGGGAAGAGGGGCCTTGCTACAGAGCAACCAACTGACTTTACAGAGGAGCAGCTGCCACCAAGACCCCAGGAACCATCTGTATGTGTAACCACATGCACTTTGATTCCAGTGGGAAAATGAGCACACGAAGACAAGTGGAGGCTGCAGGACCTTCCCTCTGCTCTCTCCCTGCCCTCCCCTCCTCAGCTGGCCCCTTCCCATGAGTCACTGTCTCAGCACAGGCAAGGTGGCACCTTGCTGGCCACTGAAGCCGACCAGCTGCACAGTGGGGACAGTTGTCAGGAAAGTAGCAGCAAGAACCCCGGTTGGTGTTTCTCCAGAGGAGCACTTCAGGACTCTTGCTTCTTGGGCTCCTGCAGCAGACTCCTCCTGCTGCCAACAGACGCCCAGTGAGAGCTCTGACCTCCACTGCTGAGAAACACCATCGCAATGAGCGGGGAACAGTTGGCTCCAGTCCTTTTGGGCAGCACTGAGGCAGGGAGCTGGGGGTAATCCCCAACTGCTGTCAGCAGGCACTCACTGCTGGTGGCTTGTGTAGCTCCCCAGCACCAGGGAGACAACCACAGCCTCAGCCGACGAGCAGGTTGGGTTCCCCACATCTCAGATGCTACCTGACCTGAAGCTGGCTGAACCAGGTGCTGACGGCACAGTCCACACGCATCACCAGGGAGATCCCCAGCAGGAGGCAGATGCTGCTCACCACGAAGCCCAGTGACTCAAAGAGGAACCTGCAGGCACAACAGACGCAGTAAGGACATCACAGCCAGCATGTCTGCAAAGACAGACTGCTGCCCTCACTCCCAGCAGACTGATTTTCCTGATACTGAGAGGCTGGTAGTACCCTAGCAGCTGCTGCCTGCGACCTGGAAGCCAAGCACACCTCTGGTTTAGAGGTCGTTCAGGACAACACCCAGGTGGGATATTGAATCCCTCAGAGGCCACGGCCACCCCACACTCCTATTAGCCCAAAGGTTTGCTAGTTTACCTTTTCTGGGTTTACCATTTCTGGTCTGGTATCCTTACCTGCCCTAAACATTCTTAGGTTCCAGGTAGGCTCTGTGTCTTCTTGGAAATCAAGATAAGGAGAAATTTCTAGGCTCTAGCTCAAGTCCAGCTTCTGAACTTGAAGCAGGAATTAGCTAAGGACAGTTGCTACAGCCTCTGCTAGGTAAGAAGTTGGAAAATCAATCACGGGGTCTCTTCCAACATTACTGTCGATGAACTCTAGTCAAGAGGAAAGGGATACGAGCCCTAACCCAGCATCAGAGCAACTCCTGGGACTTACTTTGGGGCAAAGACCTTCCAGACCATGAGGTGCCTCCTGAGGATCATAGCTGCACAAACACAGGCCAGAAGCTGTGGGGGAGATCAGGAAAAACAAGTTACAAGCAACTCTGGAGAGACCTCCTGGGCATGAGGTAGTACTGAAGGTGGTACTAAACTGCACACACCTGAGAGGCTGGTACAGCGCACACCAGCAATAAGCATCCCAAAGAGGATTCCTTTCCATTGCGTCCTCAAGTCAGGAAACACAAGCAGCCTGGGGTACATGCAGAGGCCCTCCTGGAACCAGGCTGGGACAGCACAGAGGAGGGCTCGCACTGTGGCTAACCTGACCTTATGTTTCACTGAGAGGGGCACTCCTGCTCTCCTGCTGCAGGGCCTGCTCCCTCCCTTGCACTGTCTCTGGTCTGACCACACAGAATGATTTGAAGGGCTAAACCCCAGAAAGCTATTTGCTTCTTTCACGGGATTAAACTTCTGGTGTTTAGCTCCCTATATCACCACAGCACAGGATCAGATGAAAACCAGAGCTGATGCAAAACAGATAGGCATGGTCAGAAAGAGGGGGAGCAGGATTACAACCCTGTAGTTTCTGAACAGATGTTGCCACTCTGGGCAGATGTGCGTGAAAAGCAGCCTAATCTGTACTGTGGCTTCTGTGCTGGAGACTTTCCCAAAGCACAGAGCAAATGGCACGGCTGAGAAGAGGACCTCTTCCACTTCCAACCAGACGTATCACCCCTGGGCCTGTCTGTGCCCTGGCTGACCCGCTTCTCTCATCAGAGTGCCCCACAGTTATCACAGCACACCAGTTTCCTCTTGGACAGCCTTCCCCACAGCCTCTGCCCGTACCTGTGTCCCAAGAACAAAGAGGTACTTCAGCCCCAGCTGCAGCAGAGCAGTGGAGAACTTCTCCGGGGACTCCCGCAGCCTCATCTCCATCATGTGCTCCTCCACCTCCTGCAGCTCCTCCCGGGGCTCCTTCTTGGGCTTCCTCTTCTGTGAGCTGGGCATCTCACACACAAAGGGCCAAAGCAGGAGCAGAGGACAGCCGACTACCTCAAGGACAAAGGCACATGAAGTTACTGGAGCCCAGGAGGTGAGGAGCAGTCTAGGCTCTGCCATCATGCCCTGGACGTGCGGGATGCATATACCCCAGCTCCAGTTTGCTGGTCAGGCACAACTGCATGGAGGCTGCAGGCCACGGGCAGCTCTGTAGCCCCAGAAGGGGACAGTCAGGATGCTGCTGTTCAGCTGGTGCTGGAGCCTTCATCGCCTCATGCTCAGCCTGCAGGCCTCCAGACAAGGCAAAGCAGTGAACCATGTCTGCTCAGGCTCAACAGCCCAGGAAGAAATTGATTTACCTGCAAAGAGGATATGGGAGGCAAAGGTGTTGGCGCCCACCAGGACAGCAGGCAGGAGGTTCGTGCTGTGGTCAAGGTGGAAGCCCACAAAGGCTGCGTTCCAGTGGATGGCCGGGAATATGGGCTGGTGGCCTGTAGAATAGAAGAACTGGGAAGCAGCAAGGAGCCAGGAGATGACTGCATACCAGGGCACCGAAAAAGGCTCTGAAAGATTGAGAGAAAAAGAGACAGAGAAGGAGATATCAGCATCAAGGAACTAGACAGATCCATGGTCAAAAAAAGCCTATTGGGTTTTCTTTCAGGGTCCCTTTCCACAGTGAGGGACCAGGCATTCTCTTTGCTGCCTGCACTGCTACTGGACTTTGTCAGCAGCAGTGGGGTTCAGTGGCTGCTCACACCATGGTGAGAAGGGATGGGTGTAGAGCCCCCTTCCCTGATGCAAGGGACTCTTCCTCCTACTCCTCCCACGTTGCATCCCTGCTGCACACATCTCTCTTCTATAAGAAGATTTAAGCAGGTCTAAAAAAGTCAGGAGGATCCTGTGAGGATCAGTGCACCACCATTCCACAAGAGCAGAGACTGAGCTCTGCTTCTCCCACTGGAAATAAGACAAGGTCACTGCAGATAGGGCCCAGGTTGCACATCCAGAGGATGCTCTACCAAGTCCTGACTCACCAGCGTCTCCAGCAAGGCCTCTGGCACGCGTGTGGATGTGCAGCAGCATGAAAGCCTCCAGGAAGAGGAGAAGGAAGGCAAGACTCAGCCGCTCACTGTGCAGAAGCATCAAGAGGAAGCCGAGCAGGGTGAGTGCTATCACCAGGGCTGCCGAGTACACGCTGCCCAGCCCGTAAGCTGCGACGGTGGCCTTGCAGCTGCCCCGCTCCAGGCGGCTCTTCTGAGACTCCTGCATCCTCTTGTAGATCTGAGGGATGACGTGGAGGAAGTCGACTTCAGAGCTGGGAACCCCCAGGTAGGGAGTGACGATGGATCCTGCCGACTCCCGCGTGTCCTTTGCGAACACCGTCATGGGATTGCACAGGAGGAGCAGCAGCCCCACGGACGCTAGTCCATAGACAGCCCATGGAAAGGCAACAACTGCCACCTGCACCAGCTCCTGCAGCTTGCCAAGGGAGTCGTCAGCACTGGAGGCAACAGCCCAGTAGCAGGCGATGCAGAGGACCACCAGTGGGAAACCCCAGCGCACAAAGAGCACAAGGGGGTCTGAGCTGTTCAGGTTGCCGTAGTGCCGCAGCCAGCTCCGCACTGCATAGACCAGCCCAGCCAGCAAGGCCACGCACAGGAGGTAGAAGAGGTTCTTGGCCCGTGTGTTTCTCAGGCTGGCAAGGGGGGAGAGGAAAAGAGAGGGCCGGCACTGAGGGATTTCTTCGCGGCACTGGTGGAAGAAACCAGAGAGGCGCACGCAGACCAGGAGCATGGCCACGAGGCACAGCAGGTACCAGATCTCCCTCCGGTAAGAAGAAAAGCCAAGGAGCTGCTGCTTGGGGCCTTCTGGCACAGTCAAGCGTCCATCCCAGTGGAGCTTCCCTACCAGCAACATCACCAGCGAGGCCAGCAGGAATGGGGCCACCCGGGCCTCAGCCACCACAAAGCTGTCAGAGAACATAGCTCCGCAGCGGAAGAGGAGAATGCCCATGGGGAAGGCTAGCCCCAGCCACGCTCGCAGCCTCTGCCTGAGGCCAACGCTGGCCAAGGGAGGCTGACTGCCCGCCAAACGGGCTCGCTTGGGATGTCGGCCCCACCAGTGCCAGAAAAAACCCATCTGAGAAGCTGCGGCTGCCCATGACAACACCAGGAGGAGATCCAGCCCCTCCCAGGTCAACACACAGGCCAGCCCAAGCAGAACAGCCACCACTAAGCCCCAAAGCAGTGGGTACAGGAGGCAGCTGCGATAGAAAGAGTCCGATGCTGCGGCCAGCTCTGAGGCCACGTAGCAGAGCAAGCAGGAAGCAGCGATGAGGATGCAGCCCCCCACCATACGCAGGGGATGGAAGCGGGCCCAGGACTGGGTGCACACAGCCCGTGCTTCCCGCAGGTAGAGCTGGAAGCGACCGATGAGTCTTCCCAGCCTGGACTTCAGCTCTGGAGGCACCAGTGTCACTCCCTGCACCTGGGCCAAGAGCTGAGTGTGCTCCTCCACAGCGCTGGAGAAGAGCTCCTGCAGGCGCTGGAGCTGCTCTGCTGGCAGGTCCTGAGCCACCAGCGAGTAGGAGTGCAGGAAGCGGTCCACCTGCGGGAGAGGGGACACAGGGTCAGATAGCAGCACTGGGATGACTGGGAATGGGATTCACTGCCATCTTCCTCACACAGCCCCTCCAGAATGGAAATAGCAACAAACTGCCAACCCCAGAGCTGGTCACCCAAATTCAGGATGTGACTGGCAAGAAACACAATCCGTCTGCCAGACTGACATCCCTCTCAAGTGACATATCCAGCCCAACAGCCACACTGACTCCTCTCAGTTCGTCATCTGCAGGTGCACCTCTGGTAACACTGTGCATCACTAAGGGCTTTTACACGGCGTCTCTGGTAACTATGATGCAAATTTCCCCCAGAACTTTGAGTTGTTACTAGCTATTAATCAGCACCTGATGTCGACTTTTACATTGTTTGTCTGAGGACAAACATCAAATTAAAGAGCTTATAGTGGAGCAGTTTGCTCCTTCTTCAATATAGGCACATGAACCCCCTGTACCGTAGGCTAAGGAGAGCTCATTCTCCTTCCTACTTCAAGAGGACAGGAACAGAGGCAGCTATGATCCCAAAGTCGTAAAAAAAGTCTTACAAGGGCATTACTAAGGCAGGGCACCCATACAGACATCCAGCTGCTCAGCAGTGTAGATCTGCTCAAGCCTTGAAACGCCTTCCAGTCGCCTCAGAGCGCAGGCAGAATCAGCCCGTCCCTGCCCACGAACAGCAAACACACGCACCAGCTCTCTCCCAGGTCTGCATGACCTCCATGGTATGCAAAAGCCTCTTCAACACCACTGTGATTGAGCCAGAAACCTCTTCAGACAAATGAGTGCAAATATTTAAACAGGCAGGACTGGGTAACACTACTTCCTAATAGGTGATGATCAATATCCTCAGTGACTAACAGTCAGTAACGTATGCTATCATCTTTAAATGACAAAGCACTCTGCTGCTCTACACACAGCAGAGAGGCTGAACGTTTTTGCCTTCCCATCAGCAGTCGTATCCTCTCCAGTTCCTCACTACTTGCACCAACAGTCTCCAACTGGCGCATCACAGGTTGCTTCCAAGCAACTGGGCCCAAAACAGGACCTGTCCCCGTTTGGCTTCTTCCTTGAGAACCCCAGGGGTACAGCAGGGAGCTGGCCCCTGGGGGCTGGAGGAGTTATTCTTGTGCTCCTAACAATCCAGGGGTCTCTCAAAGGCAGGCTGGCACTTAGCTAAGACAAGTGCCTTGTAAAAGGTACAGCAAGTCTGGTTCTGTGGCATGCCAACAGCCACAACAGACAGCTCTCATGTCCTCTGGAGAGGCTCCGACTTGCCCTGGCACACGGCCTCCTCCATTGCCTGGGCTTCTTTTATGCCTGTTATAGTCACTTTCGTTCAAATTTTGTCAGTCAGCTGTTGGGGTTCTCTATTTCCTTGTGCTTGCTCCTTCTTTATGCCACTTTACTGTCATCTGTAACATGGTATTTCTTTTATTTAGTCCTTCCTTACTGTTTTCCTTCTGTCACTGGTCTAGAATAGCTTTTTAGCTAACACTGTTTTCCTCCAAAACTGAAGCAGCATCAAAACATCCATTTGTACGCTTGAATCTCTGTTAATAAAACTTGCCCCTAGTCATCTTCAGCCTTGAGGAAACAGCCTCCCCAATAACCAAATCTGACCATCTGGGACCAACCCTCATCGTGAAGCAAACGCTGTCTTCCTGGCCAGTATTTTCCACACCACAGCACTCACCACCAAGCACTAAACAGGCATCTCTCATTTCTCTTTTGGTAAAATGGTGCTGCCTTTTACTGGAGCAAACACTGCAAGGAGGTAACTCTTCAAAATAAGTTCCCCACGAAGGTAACACCATGTCACCACCCCACCTCCACCAAACAGAAGAGGTATGTGCTTAAAAAGCCATTCCTTCTCCTCGCTAGTTCAATGGGGAGGCCTACTGTAGGCTGTACCTGCTTGGCGTTGATGTGATAGACCAAGAGCTGCTGCAAGGCTGCAGACACAGCGTCGCCGTCCCCGGAGAACAGCTCAGCTATCACCTCCCCGATGTTACTGTAGGGGATGGGCACACCCAACAGCAGGGCCACAGTGGGCACAAGGTTCACCTGGGGAACGGCCTCAGGCTCCTGGAGAGACAGAGGAGGAATGGGAAATTCAGAAAGAATGCAGCAACGTGGCTTTTCACTCACTTTTCTAGAGAATGGTGGGGAAGACATCCCTGCTCAGAGGGGAATCTGGGGAAGCCAGGAGGGGGGAAAACACAGGGGAAGGCAGAGGCACAGCTCTGCCCTCTCTGAGTGCCCTGCAGAGGGGAAGGTGCCTGCTGGGAGCTGCAGGTCCTTGGGTCTGGTCTTGGCTGTTTAACAGCTCACCTGGCCCCACTCAAACATCCCTCACAGCTGGAGGGGCCTGAACATGGGTCCTAAACACTTCAGTTACCTGCATCCTGTATCAGCCTTCCCGGTCTTCCCTTGGGAAAGGTGACAGACTCACCACCCCTCAATCCAAACAATCCAAATCAAACCATTACTCTCTGTAACCCCAGGATGCAATGTTTGCCCCAGATGCCACTCAGGCAGTGGCAGCTAAGGCTCAGCTTCTTACCTCTGGAGGGCCAGTGCCAAATAGAGGCGTTTTGCTGTACACAAACAGTGCTGCATTCACTTCCTTCTCGCTGTCACCGCCATGGTCTCCGGTCTCTGTCATGCCGTGGTCCCCAGCCACCAGAAGAAGGGTGTCATTCCCTAGGTGATCCACCAAGGACCTGTCACCGGGATAAGGAAGGTCAGCCCCCATCTGGGCAGGGTCGGAGGTAGCCCAGGTGGGAGAGGACATGTTCCCACCAAGCTTGCCAGCATGACAGAGGAGAAGCCCACAAAACATCTGATCAAATCTAAGTGCTGACACAGAGCTGTAACAACTGAGCCAGGCACCAGGACAATGGATGCTTTAAAACCGAACTGAAAATTCAGAGCCCTGAGACAGAGTGGACTGATCTTGCTTAGGTCCCCAGTGAACAGTGGCTGGCTCCCCAGTGGCTTTGGGCATCTTGACAAATCCAATTCAGAAGAAATGTTCCCAACTGGAAGAAAGTTTAGGCTGCTTCTGTTTGGGTCTTGTGAATTGTATCACATTGTGTGAGCTATCCTACTTTTAAAGAAAAAGGAGGGGATTTGTCCCTGAAGGACGCAGTAGGTATGACACAATATATACTGCACTCTTAGATGCAGCAGGGCAAGTTATCTACTCCTTCCAGCAGCAAAAATCAAAGCAGTCCTAAGAGTCAAAAGCCACAGCATTTTGGACTGAGGCAGGGCTGCACAATCAGGATATCTGGATCCCATTCTGCCCTCTGACACAAAGACACAACTCACGGGTCTGCGCAGTAACCGCAGCATTCCCCAGCCAGGGCTCTCCAAGTGCTTCTCAAACTTAGCCAACCCTCAGAGTAACAACCTCTGTTTTAAAGATGGGGAGAGTGAGGCTCAGCTGCACTCCAGCTGCATCATTAACTGGTTGAGAACCAAGTCTCCAAGACCTGAAGAAGGGCTTACCTCTGAAACCAAACCTCTCATGAACATGTGTCTAAGCAATCAAGACTGCCCCATAACTGGGGTTTCAGCTGCTGCTGGCCAAAGCCTTTCTCCATGTTAAAAGGCACAGTAAGTGTTCCCTGTTGCCCTCTGCATCTGTACATTCCTTGGGAAGACCCTACCAGCCTGGCTGAAGGAAGAGGCCAGCTGGCAACCCACCACCACCACACCAATCACCTGAGCATCTCATTCATCTGAGTGAGCTTCTTAGCCATTTCAGGATGGTCAGGTCCATGTTTGTGCCCACAGTGGTCCACGCCGAGGAAGTGAGCAATCAGCACGTCCCATTCACCACTGTCCACTGCAGAACAAGAGCAGCCTTATCACATACCAGCCTGGGACTCAGGCACGGGCTCTACACCTGGATCCTCCTGCCAGAGCCTTCTGGTTGCCTCTGGAAACTGCTGTTTCTTCCCCTCCTGCCACTGTCACTCCCAGCTCTCAAGCAGGTTTTAACAGAGGCACACTCCTGGTCTACGGGTGCCTGGGGGCCATGCTGCAGGGAGCTCAATGCCCACAGGCACCCCAGTATCCTTGGGTTTTGATCACCACCCCTCAGGAGAGGAATCACCCAATGTCACCCAAGGCACCTTGAAATACCCTTAACTCAAATTGCCATAAATGGAGCTAAAGGACAGGGATGGTCAAGAAAAAAAAAACAACAAAGCTCCAGTATTTCCCTGGAGATGTTTCAGGTTGCACTCATCAATGTGTCCCTCTGCATCCTACCCAGGACATGGGCACGGCACACCAATGCTGTCCCTAGCTAGAAAGTTACCCCAGCCTCTCCCCTCTGCTTCAGGGTTGTGACGAAAACCAAAGTATTCAGAGTGAAATGATGAGCTGCGGCTCTCCCACAAGGTACAAGGACTTCCCTATGAAAGGCTGCTGCACCCTTGGTTTACTTAGCTTCATACACGGATAAAGCAAAGAGCATTCCCCTCAGTCCTAGGACTTCAGGGAAGAAATCACCTAAAATTCACAAATCCATCTCACGCTTCACCTTCTTCCCAAGCCTGGGAGCCACTGATACTCTGCTAGAGCGCAGTGCTGTGCCCCAGCCTCATGGCTGCACTGCTGGGTATTTCCTAGAGCACTGTGTGCCTGCCCAGGCAGCCACGTGTCAAAGTTAAGCTGCTCCTCCTGCTCCACCCTGGCAGTGTATTTCTAGGACAGCTGTAGAAGTTAACCTCGTCCCATCAAGCTACATTCTTTTTTTAATAGAAACAGTTTACAGGCCCCAAAAGCTGGCTTATCTGTGGAAATCCAGCTAGAGCACTGTAATCCCCAGGCAGCAGCATGTGACTGCCCAGTACCACTCCATAACAGAAAAAACTCTTCTGTCCTACCCCAAACTTGCAACAGGAGCCCTGTGTAACACAAAGGGTTACCCAGGCCCTGCAGGAAGAGCTTCTTACCAGTTGGATAGAGATGCTGCAGGATCCCATTGTCCACACTGTGAAGGTCCTTCACGTTAAAAGAAGGGAAGAAATAGGAGCGGAAAAACTTCTTTGGGAACAGTCCTTCCCAAGTGTCATCGCCCATGAAGACCACTCTCCTTCCTGAGTCAGCAAGAAAGCAATTAATGAGAGCAGGGAGCCCACCCAAGTCATGCTGTTACCCGCACCAGTGCGAAGAGCCTGGGCAGATCCAGGTCTGGAGCACTGGCTCCTCTCCAACCCACACTCAAAAGCGACCTAAAATTAAAATGGCCATCTGGCTGCATATGAGTTTGAATATGGGGAGCAACCAGCCCTGTTTCTAAGCCTACAAGTGCCCCCCCACCAAATCCACCTGCACAACCTCACGACTTATCCTTGCCCTCTGACATGTCATCCCAGCATAAAGGCCCATGGGTTGAACAGGCCGGGAAGCCGGCAGGTACCCACCCCTACTACCACAGTGCTCAGGAAGGTGCAGCAGGAAGCAGATGAACTCTCAACCAAGGCCTGCAACCCCACTGTAACATGCAAGGCAGCAGATGGCTGCTGACAGGGGCCGAGTAGAAGCCATGAGCCCTGATCTGTGGCTTTAAACACAGCGGCAGTGGGATCATACACAGGAAAGAGAAGGCAAAATCACCGACACTTCCCACTGCCCTCGCTCTGCTTGTCCTGCCAGCCACCAGCCAGCCCTCCGGGTTTCCACGGAGGCCCTCCAGCCTGGGAGCAGGAACCATTTTCTCCAATGCTGCTGCTCTGGCACAGGGACTACCAGCATTTTTCACCTTGGATGATTTACTGCGTTTGCCCACCTTGCTCGCATAGAGGGGAGCGGACAACCTAGGCACATTGCCTCATGCCAGGCACTGGTATTCGTGCCACTCTGAGCCCTGGAAGGGAATCTCTCTGAGGAACACAAGACTGTGTCCTGTCCCCTTTTCTCTATTCTGTCATCCCACCCTAACAAGCTCTTTACAGGTGCACAGCCCAGCAGCACCAAACTACACAGAAAATGCGATGGGGTCACTGCCTAACAGCCGCAGGCAGCTGGCCAGGCAGGCTTGCTGCCTGACTGACACCCCTGCAGTACACAGAATCGCAAAGGTTGGAAGGGATCATCTAGTCCAACCCCCCACCTGGCACCAGCTCCTGCATGCGTCGTGCGTCTCACCTGAATGCAAACACAATGCAACTGATTGCCCTTGGCTTTGTAGGGCCATTCCTGGTGGAGACCTTGTGACAGTCACCATCAGGACAGCCACCTTCACCTGCTTTCTCGTCAGCTTTGAAGACAATGAAGCCATGGTCCCAGCTACTTACTCCCACTATGAGCTGGAGAAACCCTGCCTGCATGAGAATTCTGCCTGAGAAAACTGTCACCTGAGCAGGGCAAAAGAATTAGCTGACAGGGAGGAGGTGGTGTAAGCAGTTCCCTTCTCAGGGAGAGAAGAATAAAGGCCCCGTATGAGCGCTGGCCGGTGCTTTGCACATGCCCTCCTCTCCCACCGGGACGCTGCCGCTGCCCACCTACCGTTCCGCACCAGCTGCGCCAGCAGGTTGTCCTCCTGGATCGCGTAGGTGGCGAAGTTGCTGCCCACGTCGATGAAAGTGGGCAGCGAGCCCGTGGTGAGGCCCTTGATGCGCTGCATGGTGGCGGTGGGGGGGTCTGCTCGGAAGCGGTAGAGGCGCGCATGCCGGGGCTGGGAGGTGGCGAGGTGGTGCAGGAAAGTCAGCTTGTTCTCGTAGGGCAGCGGGCTGGCCTTGGCTGGGTTAAAGCGGGCAAACTCGAAACGGAGGGCATCGATGATGACAAGCACGGCCTTGGCAAAGCGCTGGGGTGTCCAGCAGGAGCCTGGCGGGAGGCTCTGCCGCTCCCAGGGCGGCGGCAGGAGCGGGTCGGAGCAGGAGCTGCTGCTGGCAAGCTCGATCCGGGTGAGCAGGAAGCCGCTCATGAAGAGCCCGATGCCAGCGAAAAAGAGAAGGCAGACCCAGGCTAGGAAGAGCAGCACCGGCCACCGCTGCATCCTGCGGGGAAGGACGGGCAGGCTCAGGCCCCCGTGGCCCTGCCCGGCCACGGCACCACCCCCCGCCGGCGCCCATCCCCGCCGCCACCCTACCGGGCCCCGGCCCGCGCCGCCCCCCCCCCCCCACGGCCGCCCTTGTGCCCCCCGGGCCCGGCCTGGCCCCCGCCGCCGCCGGCCCCCTCGCTCGCCCCGGCCCACCTGCGGCCGCCGCCGCCCGCCGACCCGGAAGCGCCGCACGCGGCAGCCGCCGCGCAAGAGCGGCGACGCGGGGGAGCAGCAGGGGGTGATAGCGCCCCCTGGCGGCCCGGAGCCGCTAGGCGCCCTCCCTGCCGGTAGCGGGGGGCCGTATTACCCCGAGCACCTCCCGCTCGACAGAGACATCGCTTTAATTAACTCATTTATTAATCTCCAGAGGCGTTCCCCTCCCTGCGGCGCACCCGCGGTGAGGAGCGCGCTAGAGAGAAGCCGCCCCCCAGGGGCAGCTACCGGGAGAGCGAGGGGACGATGACAGAAGCCCAGGTCCCAGGAGCGAGGTGTCCCCCCCGGGAGAGGGGTCCCCCAGCTCCTCCTGAGGATCACTGCATGTCCGTGGGAGCTCCTGGCAGGAACCCACTTAGGAGGGACGGTCCTCCCTCAGCAGCAGATGGTGGAGTCAGGGGTGGGCTCCCAAGCACCCGGGGGGACACGCTGCAGCAGCACCGGTACCATTTATTACATGATTTAAATCCAAATACAAAATAAGGACCAAGGGAAGAAGAGCAGCGTCTGGGTGGGGAGGGCGGCAGGGCAGGACTGCCGGCAGCCCGGCAGGCCCCAAGGGAGGGCACAGGATCCTTCCGGCCCCGCTAGCTGGAGCTGGCCTGCTCTGCCTTAAGCAACTCAGTGGCGGGAGGCTGGGGGTCCTCATCGGCTGGGGGCATCTCATCCTGGGTCTTCACAGCTGGTGGCTTGGTCAGCGTGGTGTAGATGCCTAGGGCCTGGTGGGGAACAAGAGAGCCATGGAGGAGGAGAGGAGAGGGCCAGGCCCTGCCGGGCTGCTGCCTTCACCTCCCCCAGGCAAGAGATGGGGTCCCTCCAACCACATGTACCTGTGCGACCATGCTGGTGACGTCGCCGGCATTGGCGGGCAGCAGGAGGGTGTTGGAGTCTTTGGCGAGCTTGGAGAAGGCGCTCACGTACTGCTCTGCCACAGAGAGGGAGGCGGCGGCGTTGCCATGCTGGGGAGAGAGGGACGAGGCTCAGCAGCAAGTCGTGTACCACCAAAAGCTCACCCGCGCCCCTGTCCCCAGCCCGCCCTGGCTGGTCACAGCCCCTGAGACAGTGAAACTCCTCACTCGCTGCTGCTGAAGACACCAAAGAGTGACCAAGTGAAAGCCAGGTGCCTCCCGCGCCCACGGCTCTACCCCCAGAGCCAGCACCAAAGCGGTGGCTGCCCACAAGAGCTGCCGCTCACCTGCTGCGCCAGAGCTGCTGCCAGGAGCTGAATCGCCTCCGCCTTGGCCCTGGCCTTGACCAGCACAGCATTGGCTTCTCCTGCAATGAACCACAGCAGAACGGGCATCAGAACCGCAGCAGAGCGCTTGTGAGGAGCAAATCAAGACAATTTCAAGGAGCAAATCAAGACAACCTCGCGCATGCAAAGCCGCTTCTTCCCCAACAGCAGCACTGCGATGCCCCTGCCACACACCTCCTGCTGCCCCAGGCTGTGGGGCAGCAACACCAGCTGGAGCTCAGCCTGAGGGCCCCAGAAGGGAAGGATCAGCATGGCTGAGGAAGCTGGGCCCCCAGACAGCAATGTGGCCTCTCCCTGGGAGCATCACCCCTCAGTGCAGAGGGCTACAGATCCCCTGGGTCCCACACATTCCAGCCCAAGGCACTACCAGCAGCTTTGTTGATTTGTTCGGCCTTCTCAGCTTCCGATGCCAGGATCTGAGCCTGTTTCTGCCCCTCAGCCACGTTGATAGCTGATTCCCGTGTCCCCTCCGACTCCAGCACCATCGCCCGCTTCCGTCGCTCTGCCTCCACCTGCAAACACAGGTCAGATGCCAGCCTGCCACCACTGTGCTGGGGACATCCCACCCGTGGCGCAAGCGCAGCAAGGACACACTCCTATGTCCTGCTTGGGCAAGCACGGCTTTAGCAGAGGGTAAGAACACAGCTACGAAATGCCATGTGATCCTTGGTGAGGGCTGGATCTGCTCCTCAAGCTACACAGCCCTCCGCTACCCACCCCACGCCTAGCCAGACAGCTGCTTCCCCCTCCTCCCTGTCCAGCCCAGAGATCTGGCATATGGCTTCTCCCTTCATCTCTGGGATTTGCTTCCTACAGAGCCCAGAAGGGACCTTAAAGGCAGGGCTTGTGTGTACCAGGCAGGGGCTACCACCACCAAAATAAGGACAGGAATTATTTTTTCAACAGCTGTACATTTGCAGTCAAAGTGTCAAAGGGCTTCCCTCACCACACGAGGGGTCAGTGCTGCCAGCTCTGGATGGGATAACAATGCTGTGGCACGGAAGGGGAAATTTCCCTCTTGTTCAAGACCACCCTCCCAGGGAACCAAACCTGCATCTGCATGGATTCCTTCACACGGGGGGGTACATGGATGTCCTTGATCTCATAGCGCAGGCACCGGATGCCCCAGTAGTCTGAAGCCTGGTTGATGGCATCCACAATGTTGGCATTGAGGGACTCCCGCTCCTGGGAGGCACAAAAGAAATGGCAGAGAGCATAAGAAGTGCTTAGCACGAGAGAGGGGTCAGGAGGGAAACAGACACCTCCCCATCATGGGCCAAGGTCTGCCCGAGAAAAAAAAAAATAATCAAAACAAGACCCATCTCCAAGGATTCACTAATAGGTCAGCTGGAACAGAAGCCAAAAGCCCTCTTAGCAGAGGGCGTTTTGCTGTTAAGTGTATCAGCCTGGCCATGCAGACTGCCCCAGGGTGTCGAGAGACGCTGGCCGCTCTATGATCCACCTCCCCAGCTCACCCGGAAGACTCTGTCGAGGGAGAGTTTGCCAAGTTCGGATCTCATGGTGGTCTGGGCCAGCTGGGTCACTGCATATTCGGGATCTTCCACCCCATAGCTGGCCTGGAGTGCAGAAGCAAAGAACAGAGTCAGTGGCAGTGCCAAGAGGAACCCTGAACAAGGCAGGGTGAGCAAACATAAAGATGAGAAACCTGCCACAGACACCCCTGCCAAAGAAAAGCAGAGTCCAGAGCCTTAGGAGGGATCGGGACACTCAGCCCGCCTGCCTCGTGGGGCACAGCAAGCTGGGCCGAGGCTGAAGTGCACATCATGGGGAAAAGGGGGCCAGCAGAGCCAGGCCAGCAGCGCCTGAGGTGCTGCCACAGCAGCATCTGAGCAGCGTAGCACATGCAGACCGTGGAGGCTACAAGTTTGGCTCGGGCCGACTGTTGGTGCAGCAAGGGATGGTACCTTGTAGGGGTCCATAACCCGCAAGTAGAGCACACCATCAATCTGCAGGGTGACGTTATCTGCCGGGAGAGAACAACACATCCTGTTTACTGAAGCAGCGAAGACAAAATATGGCAAGCCCCTCGCCCCTGACAGAACCAGCAGGGCTGGGCAGGGTCATCCCTTTCCTTCCTGGGGTCAGCAGCATGGTACAGATAAGGGACTGGCTGAAACGTATCTCCTGATCTAAAAGGCTTTGTAAAAAGGGCCTTGATGTTCCCTAGTAAAGGCTACATTCTGTACAGTTTAGTACACAAGAAGTCTCAGGTCTCCAGATCAAAACATTTCATACTGTAGTTACCTTCATAAAGATAGATTTAAAACAAAACAAAAAGCTTAATACTGGAATTGTAACAGAACTGTCCATTAACCTGGTTTGAAATCTCTTTTTTACAGAAACACAAGAGATTTCTTTCTGGTTCAACACAGAAAAAGATCTGAAAAATGGATTCCTGCCCAGGTGCACTGAACCCAGCAAGAAGGGGCAGCGGCAGCCCCGAGAGGGCAGACAGGACCTCCTGGAGTGCCCCTGCTCACAGCCCCAGGAGTATGGCCAAGCCCGGGTCCCCAGGGACAGGGCTGAGTGTCAGAGCCTGGGACACTTCCACTCCTCCCCGCGCTGTCCCTTGTTTGTCCCGGACACAGAGGAAGGAAAGGGTCAGGAGGCAGAAGCTGTTCCTTACCTAAGGTGACAGCTGACTGCTCTGGGACATTAATGACTATTTCTTTGAGGCTCTGCACGTAACGAATCCGATCCAGCAGAGGGATGAGGAAGTTCAAACCCTGGGAAAAGGGCGGGATTAGATGGCTGAGCCCTCTGCTCTGGAGTTTTCCCCCCCAGAGAGCTCAGCCAGACTAGAGAGAGCTGTGCAAACAAAGCCCAAGTACGCTACATGCTGCAGCGTGAACATGCTTAACACATGGGGGGGGGGGGGGGGGCGAATTCCATTTTCTCAGTGCTTTTAACACCCTGCCCAAGGGAAATTAGTCCACAGGCAATCAAAAGGATTGCACTCTGTAAGAATAAGCACACCACTCCCCGAATCCTCATGCAAAGGACACGCCTCACTACAGCTTTAGGAACCTGCTGAATCCAGAAGGGGAGAAAAACATCTCCTTACAGGCTCGAGGATTCGGTGGAACTTGCCCATCCTCTCCACCACCCAAGCCTCCTGCTGCGGTACAAAGAGCACACCGATATTCACAGGCAGGCCAGAGTTCAAGTGGCGTGGTGCTGGGGCCAGCCACGCTGAATGCTTCAGCTGCTGGGAGCGCTGGAAAAAGGAAAAGGAATGGGATGGAGACCAGCTGCCAGCACCTCGGAGCCCAGCACCCTCTCCCATCTGGGATTGCTGTTCGCGGCCCCGGTACACCAGAGCAGGAAACAACATTGATGCCCTGAACAAGCCCACACCATGAGGGGACATGGGCTGTCCCCACAGGGATAAGACCTGGACCCTAGGGCCAGCGTGAGTGTCAGGACCTTCCCTGCAAGCGTAGGGTGGTTCAGCCGGAGCATTCCCCACATCCCCCCTTTCCTCACTTCCCCACTGGGGGAAGGAATAAAGCCTCCCCGACATCGTAAGGGAAAGGAAGGTACATGGGGGGTTTCTCTTCCACCCCACTCAGCCCCCTATAACCTGGCCAGACCCCCTCCTCCCACTCTTCTTCCTCGCCTCAGTCCCAGGCCACCCCCCTTCAGCCGCCTGTCCCTCCCCAGCTGTGTCAGCCTTTGGGGCCCCCACAGGGACCTGCTCCCCCCGGCACTCCCTCACCCTCCTCCCCACAGCCCCTCACCCCCACAGCTCTCCTCGCTACCTCCCGTGCCTGCCTCCCCCCAGCCTCCTCACTAACCCCCATGCCCCCCCTGCACCTCAGCCCGGCCCCACGCACCCATTCTCCTACACCCATTTACACACACCCCCCCGCCCTGCTCCCCCCAAACCCAGCCCCCTCAGTTCACCTCGCGTCTCCCCACACCCAGTTACCCCCGGTCCCGTGTCCCCACTCCCCTCCCCGCAATACCCCGGCAGCTTCCCTCCCCTCCCAAATTTGCCCCCAAGCCTCCTCTGCAGCTCCCCCCCCCGCCCCAATACCCCTATGCCCGCCCAGCGTCCCCAGCCCAGCCCCCACGGTCCAGGCACTTCCCCAGAACCCGACACCGGTACCCTCAGCCCCGCTCCCCTCAGCCCGGCTCGCCCCCCCCCCACCCCCCGCCCGCCCCCCCGAAGGTCCCCTCGCTGCCCGCCCGGCCCCCCGAGGCCTCCCCCGGCCCCACCTGCAGGAGGCCGAGGCCGGGCCCGGCCCGGCGCCCCGCCCGCGCCAGCATCGCTCCACCGCCCGCCCCGCTCGGCGCCGCCGCCGCTCCGGAAGGACTCCGGGAAGGCCCCGCCGCTTCCGGGCGCTCTTCCCGGGAAGGCCCGTCCCGCCGCGGCGGCCGCTGCCCCTGGTTCCGCCCGCCGCTGAGAGAGGCGAGGACCAGGTTTCCGAAGGGGCGTTTATTAAATTAGGAACAAACACGAGAAGTACCGGTACAGCCGGCCCGCCCCCGCGGCACCCCCCGTGCCCTGGCCCGCTCCGCCGGGCGCGGATCCGGGGAAGAGAGGCGCGAAGGCGGGGTGGGCTGCGGTTGAAGCGATGGCCGCCGCGGGGGCCTGCCCACCCCAGCGAGGCCGCGGCCCCGCACCGTGCCCCGGCTGGCGGGCGGCGGCTGGAGGGGGCCCGTCCCTCTCTGTCTCCCCCGTGCAGAGGAGTCGGGGCCCCCCGCAGCCTGACCGGCACCCGGGGGCGTGCAGAGCCCCCCCGCTCACGGGGGCCGTGCAGGCGGAGGCTTCCCCCTTGCCTCCTGCCCCTCCCGCCTCCCTGACCCGCCCCGGGCAGCGGCAGGGTCGGGCGCTGCCCCCCATCACTCCCAAACCCCGCCGCGAGGGCCCAGCCCGGCCCTGTCTGACGGCCTCAGGGACTCAGCCAAGGCTCCTGCCCGCCCTCCAGCACCCGAAGCCCTGCCCGAAGCCGCCTCCTGGATGGGATTCACCCCGGGCACGTAGCCAGTGCAAGGCTTGCATTTTTTTTTTTTGCAATCCCCATCTTCTCCCAAATCCACAGCACACGTGGGCTCCAGAGGCTCCTGCCGGGAGGGCTGCGCCCATGCTCCTGCAGAGAGCCCGAGGTCCCCATCCGTGTGACAGCGAAGTCTCTAATTAGCCCCAGGATCCGTGGCAATGGCTGCTTCCCTGCCAGCCACAGCCCCTGGGGTCTGTTTTGCCTGAAAGAGGTGGAAGGACACCACCAGGCCTCCCCAAGCTGCCTGAAGTGGGGCTGGTCCTGCAGAGCTGGTGCCCAGCAAGTCTCGGCCTCTCCCGGGGCTTTTAACACACCCCCGGCCCCCGAGCTGCAACCCGGCTGAGAGGTGGGTCACCCTCTCTTCCACAGGCCGAGGGGTCGCCATCCCCAGTCACCCTCAGAGTCCTCACAGCCCTGCCTCAAGCCAGGCAACCCCACGCTGCTGGGGACCTCATCCAGCACCAACAGGGTGGTGGGGGGGGAAGAACAGCACAGCACCTCCAATCCTCCGCACAAGCCTCCTCTGCGCTCCCGGCAACAATAAATACTAATAAATACAAACTCTTTCACACTTTCTGCTCCCAACCCAGGGATTAGCGTGGGCAGCCTCACACAGAGACCCCAGCCCAACTCCTTGCTCCCTGCCCCCCCCCCAGCTACAGCCGAGTCTCTAAGCTGGGAGCAGCGCCGGCAGAAGGCTTGGGCATGTCCCTGGAGTGCTGAGGTTGCTCTCCGGCCCCCGCCCCTCCTGGTGAAGCCCCCTTGGTGATCCCAGCCCTGCTGCAGGGCACGGGCACAGTGTCCGTGCTGCTCGGGAGGACGGGGGCGTGCAGGGAGGGTGATACTCCAAGGCAGTGCTTGCTTGCTGGCCCCAAAGTGCTGGGCTGGAGGCTTCCTGGTTGTTCTGGGGGATGGAGGAGGTCAGGCCCGGGGTGAGTAGCAGGGGTTCCTCGGCATCTCCGTGAAGGATTTCAGTTCGTAGGGGATCCCCGAGTCAACCTCAATCGACTTGCGAGAGAAAAGCAGCCGGATGTCATCGTGAAGGTAGATCTTCCCCGACTTGGAGCTGTGAAACCTAAGTGGAGACAAGAGCAGGGTGGAGGGGCCTCAGGCTCCCAGGCAAGGGCAAGACAGCCTTGGTGGGGGGTATGACCCCCTCGCCAAGGTGGCCATGCTCCAGTTGCCTTTAGGGGGACAGAGACCGCTGCACTTGGGCAGGATGACAGCTCCATCCTCCCCAAAAGAGCAGCCAGTCCCTGCTCCTCCCCAGGGCAAGGGGCTCAGACTGCCATCCCCCTGCTCTGACCTGCAGGTTTGGGGAGACAGGGACACATGGGAGAGGAGCCCAGGGGTGGCCCTGGGGCAGGCATGCATCCCACCCTACCTTAGGTGCATCAGGTAGCAGAGGACCCTGCGAGGTGGGCCGGAGCCCAGTGGGTCACTGGGGGCCACAGTGGCCCCTTCCTCCTCCCCCACAGGCACCAGAAAGATGCGATGGCGTAAGAAGGTCATGTGGTTGGCCGGCATGTCCTGGAAGTCGTATGTCACCAAGAACATCTTCACCACAGTCTTGTTGGGGTTAAATAAGGTCTGGGGGCAGAGCGGTAGGGGGTTAGACGTGGGAAGGGCACAGGAAGTCTGTAGTGCAGGGCTGGGTCATCTGGGGGCAGCACCAGCAGGCCCAAGGGTCCAGAAAGCCCCACACCAGCCCTGAAGGGCTTAGCCTGAGGCCCACAGGTCAGTCCTTTCCACTCACCTCCACTCCTGTGCTCCTATCCCATCCCCACTGCACGTACATGCTCTCCTGCTGATACCCCATCCCTCCCCATCAACCTCTTCCTTCCCTGCATCTCCTGTCACCTTGTCTCCCTGCCAGCACCCTGGGGACCCCGTGCTCCCCTCTGCTGTGCTGTCTTGGTGGCCATGTACCCCCTCTGCACCAGCTTTCTGGCTGCTGCCCTGCCAAACAATGTAATGGAGTGTATCTACACCAGGAGACAAATGAAGCCCACCCAGCCCCCTCCCCATGGCGCTGCCAGAGGCCAGGGGACGACTCACCACTTGGATGGTTCCAGCTTTGGGGACACTGTAACCCTTCTTTCCCAAGGCCTCCAAGTCAATCACTCCCTGGGGCAAAAGAGCAAGCATGTGAGAGAGGGAGAAAGTCCACGGGGAGCCCAGTGGGGAGCTGGCACAGAGCTGAGAGCCCCCCTTGCTTGGCACAAGGCGGCAAGAAGATGCCCAGCTCGGTCCCTCTCCAGACCCAGGGACGAACAAGCAGCAATGCAGAGGTGACAGCAAAGCAGCAGCCATGAGATTGCTGGGCAGCAGCCTGCCTGTTTATACTCCTGCAAGCATTCCCTCTTTGCTTTTTGGGTTAAAAACTGCTCCTGGCACAGCTGCCAGTCTCCTCGGGTAGGTGGTTGCTTGAGCAGCACTCTCTGGAGAGGGGCAGCCCCCAGGATGTGCAGTGCCTGGGTACAGCCCCCACTCACCTCCCCCACGGTCCCAGCCCTCCCTCATCCACGTACCAGGAAAGGCGAGGGCGCGCTGTGTTCGGAGATGTCGAAGTAGGTGACGTCAACAGGCAGGGTTGCGTGCTGGGGGCAGTAGGAGCCACTGGCACCGATCTCTGCTGTGAACCCCTCAATCCTCCCTGATGGCGCAAAGCGTCCTTTCAGGATGGACTCCTGAGAGAGGAGGAAAGCATTAAGAAGCTTCGAACACTGGTCTTGTCCCTCTCCTTGAAGTTGCAAGTGAGATGTCAACCCCATCTCCGCTGCAACCACGTCTGCTCGCCCTCGCACGTCTCCTGGCTTTTTGGAGACCACCTGTGAGGGGCCCTGGCTGCTCACTCTGAGACAGACCCATCCCAAATTGGTGGGCTAAAACAGCCATCTAACGCAGGGAAGCTGTGAGAATGCCTCGGCTCAGCCCCGCAGCAGCCAACTCAGCAGGGTCCAGGGTCCTGGTGCGTCACCCAAGTATCTGCTGGCTGAGACATCCCACTGGTGGATGGTGGCTGTGTGACATGGCCACTGCACACCAGGCCCTCGGGGACAATCAGCCCAGCCCCACACTGTGGATCCTGTCAGGTTCAGCCTCTCACGGCCATCACCAGCCCAGCCTGGAGCCCTCAGGACCGACCGACCTCTCTGGCAGGTGGGTGCCATTACCTCAAAGTTGCCCAGCAGAGCATGGCTGACAGTGGTGGTGGTCCAGGGTGCTGCAGAGGTCCTGGTACCCCTCCGAAGGCTGCTCCGGAGATGTCGCCTTTGAGAGAGGAGACAAGACTGGTGTCCTAGGCTGCCCTCTCCAGCTCCCTCTGTCTCTTTCTTTGGTGGAGGTTGAAACCACCTTCCTACCCACCAGGGGCAGAAGAAACCTCCCTCTGCCCCACAGCCTAGGGTCTTGTGGAGGGAAGACAGGGAAGGGATCCAACTTGACCCTCCCACAGGGCTGTGGGGTGCTGGAGTGGCTGGGCACCCCAAGCCTCTATGTCCATCCCTGCTGGGATACTCACGATTTGAGGCGCAGCCCGTCCTTCAGCCTCCTCCCGACCGCAGTGCAATCCGCAGAGCTCTGAAGGGGACACAAAGTGGAGAACTGTGTTAGGGCAGCAACCAGGGACTGCACACCCCCAGGAGGTGCCATGGCCCCTTGCCCTGCCCCACAGGGGTCCCAGCAGATCGGAGAGGCTCCCATCCACCGGGAGCCATTAGCAGCCTCTGCAGGGGTGGCCAGCAGGACAGTGTGAGGGCTGTGGTGTCTGGCAGAGATGTGGGGCTGCCCAAACCCCAGAGTAGCTCTGCTGGGGATCAGGGTGCTGGTACCCAAGCCAAGGGTGCAGCACACAGCTCCCATCTTGCAATGGAGGTCTCAGGACCAGCCCCGCTGACAAGACACCCACAGACAGAACCATGCAGGAACACCCCCTTGCTCCTCCCAGGGAAGGGTAACACATACAATGAAGCTCCCCGACCAGCCCGGGAAAAGTCCCATCCCCTGGTGATTCATGCAAAGTCTTCAGTAGTGCCACCGGGCAGAGGGGCTGCTGCCCACCTCTGCCCTCAGCCAGGCTCTGACAGCTGTGGGGTGGGGCGTTAAAGCCAGGGCCACACTACAGCCTCCTTTTAAAGATGTCCCCTTTTCAGGGGTTTTCCCTTCTGGAAGCCACACAAAGGGCAGCACAACACAAAGGGATGATGGAGCTGGCTGGCATGACCAGGCGGGAAAATCCAGGGAAGCTGCTGGAGGGCTTCGCTCTGCAAGGGCAGTGCCGGGGGCAGCCGTGCTGGGGGACAGTCACCAAAAAAGGCATGCAGGCATGGATGGAGCTGTGCCCCACAGACAGTGTGTCCCAGCTCCAAGCAGCAGGAAGCCAGGGCAGCTCTGCCGCCGGTCCCTGCAGGTCCCTGCACCATGGGATGCCCCAGGGAAAGAGAGGAGCGTGCCCACTCTGGTATGAGCCTGCTGCAGTCTCATCTGGCAGGACCTGGTGAAGGCAGGGAGCTGGCCTGGAGGGGCTGGTAAGCAGGAAGGAATCACAGGTAGCTCCTGAGCTGCCAGGGTTGTTGTAAATCTCCAGAGTTTGCCCCATTTCTGAGTGGCACTGTGGGGACATGCCACAGGAACCCCACAATTGCAGAAAGCCAGTGGCACCTCTGCACACAGCACTGGGGCTCCCACTGCCTGGCCAGAGCATGCCCAGTCCCACTCCCTGTCACCGAACTCTTGCCCTGATGGGTATCACGGCCAGGGACTCAAGCCATCCCAAACCCCTGCCTTCCTCCTCATCAGGCAGGCAGAGGACAGCAACTCTTCCCAAGCCTGCCAGTAAGTCGCTTAATGTGAAGTTGTCATATGCTGAGGGTGGCCCCATGCCACGTGCCCAACTCTTGCTGTCACATGGAGGTCATGTCCTGTCTGAGCAAGGCTCTCCAGGCTAAAGAGCTGGTTGCAAGCAGAGGATCCAGTGACTAAAAGGTGTCAAGAATCAGTGACGGGCTGTGCCATGATGGACCACATTGCCCACGAGGACAGCCCTGAGCTCTGGGTGTCCCCGGGCCATGCCCTGCCTTCTCCCACAAGTGATGCTCACCTTGGCCGTGGGAAGCAGGTGATTCCAGAACGGGGCCCCCTTGGCATCGGTGCTGCGGCAGGCCGTGGGCACTGGATGGCACGGCAGGACCCTCTTCCTTGGCGGTGGGGACAGGCTCTCGTCCTCAGAGCAGGAGTCAGTCACAACCTCACCAGCAGGCAGCAGCTTCCTTTTGGCCGGGCAACTGCTGCTGCTGCGCTGGCTGCTCCCGCAGGGCGTCTTCTCCAGGGAGCTCAGGTTGCTGGGCTCAGGGCTGAGTGCCGTCTGCGGAGCTGGGGGCTCCTTGCGCCCGTTGGCCACCACTGGCCATTCCTCTTCTCCGCTAGCCTTGCTGCTGTGAGCTGGGCTGCTCGCTGGGCTGCTCCCTGGCTTCTCTCTCTTGCCACCAGAGTCCGTCTGGGCTTTTTGTGCAATATTGTGCAAATCAAGGTGAAGTAAGTTGTGGCCACTTGCCTGCTCCCCATTCTCCCCACGGTAAGTGGGCTGATCCCCTGGTGAGACAGGACAACTGTCTCTCATGTGCAAAGTACTGCAAGCAATGTGCTGGGGCCAGGAAGAGGAGGAGACATCCTGTGACTTGTCTTCTCTGCTGGCCTTGGGGCTGGGGCTGCCCTCACACCGGTGCTCCACCACCCGCAGCCCGCTGTGGGAGAAGTGCTGGGCAGAGCCACACAGGGATAGTTCCTCCACCAGCAGACCATCCTCGAAGGTATCGTCATCGTCCAGGGAAGCCTGCCCAGGGCCCCCATCACGTTTGCCGTCCACCCCCCCCCCACCCCAGTGAGTTCGTTTTGGATCTCGCCCTCCCTCCGGAGTTCGCTGCTCAGGGTAACCCCTCTTGATGGCCGTCCGGCTGCCTGCCCGCTGCTCCGTGCTCTCGGAGGAGCTGGAGAGATGGGAGAAGATGGAGACCTGGTAAACCTTCTGGCGCTTGATCTCTGTCTCGTTGTAGCCCATGAGGATGCCATGGTGGGTGCAGTGCTGGGAGGAAGGCTCCAAGGGCGCCTCTCCACTGGGCCGGGACAGGCTGGGGTCCGTGGTGCGCTCCGGGGGCGGGGACGTCTCCGCGTGGATGTGCCGCATGGAGCCTTACTTGCCTGGACTCCGAGTGGAGCCGGAGACAGAACAGCCCATGCAGCAGCAGAAGGGGGACTGTAAAGTGCTACAGGTCAGGATGCGAGGGCAGGGGGTGGGAGCTGGACCCCCTTTACTCAGGACGTCCGGGTGAGCCCTCCACTATGGGGTGCACTGCAGCGCGGCATCTGAAATGAGAGAGCAGGAGGACAGAGATCAGCCCGGGATCGCCGTCCTTATCTGGGCTTTTGGCCACAAAGGGACCTGCCGGGACGCACGGGCAGCTCCCCATACAGCCCCACTCGGACCTCCCTCTCTGGGGATGAGAAGAGGAACCAGGCTGGTGTGGCTCTCCAGGGAATCCTGCGGCGTTGCCCACCTGCAGGATTAGCACTTCCTTCCTGGCTGGGGCGTGGAGAGGAGTCTCCAGCCAGGCTGGAGGCTACTGGGGACAAGTCTGGACAAGTGGGGAGAAGGGGGCCTGCCCTCTGCCAGGGACTTGATTTGCTTGCGCTGTTCTGGAGCACAGGAGTCAGGCAGGTCAGACCAGTCCCAGGGGCTCAGGCCTGTAATCACCCCTTTGGGCAACAGCAACAAGATCTCCCAGCGCTCACCAAGACGACCGGCCCCAGCCACACGTGCTGAATGAATGAGGCAGGGCTGGTGCCCTACACTGCCAGCCCCATGGCAGGGACATAAACCTGGCTGGGCAGCATGGAGAAACCTGACCTAATGTCACAGCTCTGCCGGCTTGGACCAGGATCTCCACCACCTCAGCCAGCAGCTGGGTGGTACCAGGGGCTGCAGAGCCCACTGTGGGTTCCTGCACCATCCACCCACCCCTGCCTGCCCCAAGGACCAGACCTCCGTCCTGCATGGCGCCTCACTTCTGATTTTCAGCCCAGCTTGAGAGCTGTGAGAATCTTGGCCATGAATTTTTCTGGTATGATAAATACTGAAATGGCTGCAAGAGCTGAGGAGATGCAGGAAAAATCACTGGCAGGCTGATGAGCTCCAGAGCCTTACAAACTGCCTGTACCTGGCAGCTCTGCCCTTTGTCTGTCCCCAAAGATCTGCCTGCTCTTGTGGAGCAAAGACTTAGAGGCAGGAGTGCAATAAGGGAATTGGTTCTCCAAGTGGGTCCAGGCTGCCTGGAGAGGGAGGCTGCATGTGGTATTTTGACCCCTGCCATGATGGGCATGGAAAAGTGGCAGGCCAGGGTGGTTGAGCCCAGGGACTTTATTTAAAAGGAGTGATGAAAGGTATAACCATGCACCAGCACATGCTGTGGGCTGACCAGCTGGAAAGCAGCTTTGCAGAAAAGACACTGGGATCCTGGTGGATACCCAAGTTGAACATCAGCCAGAAATGTGCCCTTGCCACAAAGAAGGCCAACAATATCCTGGGCTGCATTAGACAGTATCGCCAGCAGGTTGAGGGAGCTGATCCTTCCGCTCTGCTCAGCACTGGTGAGGCCACACCTGAGAGACTGCAGCAAAGGGCCACTAAGATAATGAAGGGACTGGAGCATCTCTCCTATGAGGAAAGACTGGGAGAGCTGGGACTGTTCTGCCTGGAGAAGAGAAGGCTCAGGGGGATCTTACCAATGTATATAAGTACATGAAGGGAGGATGCAAAGAAGATGAAGCCAGGCTCTTTCCAGTGGTGTCCAGTGACAGGACAAGAGGCAATGGGCACAAACTGGAACACATGAGGTTCTGTCTGAACATCAGGAAACACTTTTTTTACTGTGAGGGTGATCAAGCACTGGAACAGGTTACCTAGAGAGATTGTGGAGTCTCCATCCTTGGAGATATTCAAAAGCTGTCTGGACACAGTTCTGGGTAATGGCTCTAAGTGGCCCTGTTTGAGCAGAGGGGTTGGACCAGATGACCTCCGGAGGTCCCTGCCAACCTCAACCCCTCTGTGTAACCCACCATACTGCAGCCTGTCCTGGCTGACCCCCACACTCACCCTTCTGCAGCAGAACCCCACTGTGCTCCGGATTAACTTGCCTGTCCCACAGCAGGCGGTCGTTGGCACAACTAGCTGCAGACACCTGCCAGACGGGCATCCCCCAGAAGCGGCATGGCTGCCGTGGAATGGCTCCCACCATCACGGTGTGCCTCCAAACCTCTGCACCGTCCTCTCCAGCTCTTCAGTCTGTGCAGCGGCTCTGAGGGGAAGGAAAAGGGGAGATGCAGCACGAGTGATTCAGGTGCTTTCCAGGAGAAGGGCATTAGGGTATCGCCTGCCTGTGGGGTTACACAGGCAGAGAAGGCAGCATCGAGGCTCAGCCCCTCCCAACCTCCCAAACACAAAGTTCGCATACATCTTGACCATTTCAGGCAGTGCCATCACCATGATGTCCATTTAAACCACAAATATTTTAAGCTAAGCTGTCAACTCTCATACCTGGCTTCTATTTTACATCCTGCTTGCCTGTGTTCCTGGATGAAAACCTGTGCATAAAACCAGATCCCTGCTTCTTTCTGGTGACCATTTCATGTCTTGATTTCCAAGACATTGCAGATCACCAGCAATGTCTGGGCCTTCAGCTAGCTGCTGGTCTTATGTCCACCTCCTGCCCCTTTCACCCACAGTACTGGACAATTTCTGGCCCTACAGACAAGGAGAAGAGCTTGCAATTGTTTTCTTCCAATAAGAGATGCCTGGCAGGGAAGGCAGAAACCAGAAGCCTGACAGCCCTGAGCCATGACGGCCCCCCACCAGCTTCCCCCAGCACAAAGACAGCAGTCCTTTCATGTGCACAGCACTCACCTGCTCAGATGTGCCCTTGATGCACTACGGAGATTTGCAGATGCAACACAGCTCCCCTGCGGTCATAATCCACTGGCACTGCGGCTTTGATATCTGGAAGGGGGCAAAGAGGAGAGTCAGCCCAGGCAGCAGCTTGTGGTACAACGCCTTCGTAGTGGGCAGGAGCCCTCGGGCACCTCCACCCTCACCCCTCTGTGGCAGGGGCAGCCTGTAAACTTTGCTGGCCCAGGAACCTCTGAGTGAAGAAGGAAACACTGCCCATCCCTGGGGACCACAGCCTCCCTGCCTCCCTCCCCATGCAGCCCTCGGCGGGGGGCTCACTGCAGCGGCCGTTCAGATGGAATCATAGGCTCATAGAATGTTTTGGGTTGGAAGGGACCACTAGAGGTCACCCAGCCCAACCCCCCTGCAGTGAGCAGGGACACCTTTAACCAGATCAGGCTGCTCAGAGCCCCATCAAACCTGGCCTTGAAAGTTTCCAGGGATGGGGCCTCCACCACCTCTCTGGGCAACCCATTCCAGTGTTTCACCACCCTCATTGTAAAGAATTTCTTCCTTATATCCAGTCTAAACCCACCCTGATTCAATTTAAAACCATCACCCCTTGTCCTGTCACAGCTGGCCCTGCTAAAAAGATTTTTTCCATCTTTCCTATCTGCTCCTTTTAAGTACTGAAAGGCTGCAATCAGGTCTCCCCGCAGCCTTCTCTTCTCCAGGCTGAACAACCCCAACTCTCTCAGCCTGGCCTCATAGGAGAGGTGCTCCAGCCCTCAGATCATTTTTGTAGCCCTCCTCTGGCCCCGCTCCAACAGGTCCATGTCCTTCCTGTGCTGAGGGCTCCAGAGCTGGACACAGGGCTCCAGGTGAGGTCTCACCAGAGCGGAGTAGAGGGGCAGAGAGCAGAGTAGAGGGGCAGTTACAGAACACCCCAAAGAGCCCCATGACTGGCCTGTAAATAGCAAGCCCTAACATCGCACACGCAGAAGATGCAGAAGCAGCCCATGCAGAGCCCCCCAGGTGAGGCTGGTGACCATACCTTTGTGCCTTTTGCTCTTCTTTTTTCTAGATGCAGTTCGTCCGTTGATGCTTTCCTTTGTATCCATTTCATCGCTGCTGTCACAAGACTCTCCCGACACAGAGAGAACTTCCTCAGCAGGAACACAAGAAGCTTCCAAACCACAGAGGGATTTTACTAGAATGACAGGCAACAACACAGTAAGTATATCAGCAGAGAGAAAAAGGCAACCCAAGTTCAGGAGATACTTCAGTGGAATCACTGCCACAGCCGCTGCAGAGAATGCCATTAAAGCATTAAAGCTTTCTGGTGCGTGACACAAGCAAGTAAATCCTGGGCACAAGGATTACCTTGTCAGAGAAAGATTAGCGCAGGTGAGTAAATTGGAAACGTAATTATTCAGCTTCTTGTTTTAAAGAATGAACAATGAGGGTGATTACCAGCACATTATGCAGATGATCCCATTGGTTTAGCTGAAGCTGTTTACAATTCCGAATAAAACAACAGGCTCTTTTTCTACAGTGCTAACTGGTTCCCCTGCATACCAGAGCTTCCTTGCATGACCACCAGCACCTACTATGTAATTGTTCTATGAACACAGATACACTCCCTGCCGAGCAGGATAAGGAGATCCTGTGGCTGATGACACATGATCCGTCAGCGATATAACTCAGTGCCAAGTATACAGGAGCTCCACTTATCCTAGAATTTAGTGAAGGGGAAGCCTCTGGCCTAAGGAGTAAAACAGCAGGTTGAGTCAGTTTTTTGGGTTTGTTTTTTTTTGTTTTTATTTGGGTCTTTTTCTGCCTCTGGGGAGATGTTTAGACACATCCCTCTTAAAAAATATTATTTTTAAAACTTGATCTGTAAACTGAGGGCTCATTCAGACAGAAAAATCCACATGTGAGACAGTAATGACAGTCTTCAAAAAGAAAGGTGCGATCCTACACTACAGCTGCGTAAGGCACTGTCATAGAGACCAGCGTTGTAACAGCATTACAGACACTTTGCAAATCGTCTGTAAAGTTCATTCAAGAAAACTGAATTTCAATGTAATGCGCTGGGTGAAGGAAAGGACTTCTACCAACAGGCACCTGACCATGCCAGAGGCTTGCACTGCTTGAGCTTTTCTAACCTAGCACAAAATGAAGCCCAGGAAAGTTTTATGCATCAGTTACAGTCACTAGAGTTGCTGGAGAGCAAGATGTGCTATCTGAATTAAATGGACAGAGCAGCAGGAAAAATAAATCAGGAACTGATCATAAATAAATTCAGGCGAGAGATGTACTCTCTTCTAACCACAGAACAACGTTTTGAAACGCTAAGGCAGCAGATGGAAAGCCAGTCTTAAGACAAAGCTCAACTGTACCCACTGACTAGACATACTTTCAGTGCTTTGTTAAACCAGTCCTACCTCACTTTGCAGTTTACTCTGTAAACTGTATGCCCTCGTGACAGGGCATACCGTCACTGTCAAATTGTGCTGCCTTTTATAGGCAAAAAGAAAGAGCAATAGATGGCAACACGAATGGCAGTAAGTTATGACATCGAATACAGGCAAGTGAGAGAGGACGACAACTGACAAGAGACTCAGAGAGGGGTTTAGAAAAAGAAACCATCACACTCTGCAAAGGAAAGCTCAACATCTGAGTCGACTGAGTCACACTGCATTGCAATCTTGCAGAGGCACCCTTTCCTCATCTCACAGCAGCAATCGCCACCTCATCCCTGGGGGTTAGAATGGGGAAGAAAAAAGCTCAGGAAAATTCCACCTGGCTTTTGTTCCCCTCCCCGTGAAGCTCCCCGCTTGCTGACAGTCACACGCAGTGCGATGTTTACTTGGAGCCAAGAGACAGGAGGTGAGCGAGGCAAAAAGCTAAAGCTCCCTGGGCAGAGGCTGCTGTCTCCTCCCAGCTGTCCCCCAGCACGCTGCGCCAGATAAGGCTGTAGCATGCATCAGGACTGCACCAGATAAGGCACAGCCCTGGGGCTGGGGAGGAGAGATCCCGAGGATCCCCACAAGGAGGGGAAAGCCCCAGTGACTCTGCACTGCAAAGACCTGAGAAAAGGGTGGGCAGGGAACTGCTGTGACCTGGAAGTCATCTGCATAGCATGGAGGGGAGCAGAAACAGAGCAGGATTTTAAGAGAGGGGTTAAGCTAGACAAAGGAGGTGATGCTGGATGCAAGGACTCAGGGTGGGGCAGGGAGAAAGAAAAGACAACAGAGTTTGCCAGGGATGATGCTGAAGTGCAGGATTTTGAGGCACTGCCTCAAAGAGAGAGAATATAGAAGGTAGACAGGAGAGGGAATCGGAAGAAGGAAGCCCCCAGCCTATTACAAAGGAGGCAACAAAAGGAGGTGCCTTGATCTTAAAAGCTTGAGAAGTAGCAGCTAGAAAGGACATTCACCAGCATTACTGCCCCACACAGCTTCCCTGCAACAGGCATGCATGCACAGAGCATATTTTCTCTAAACACTTAAGATTTCAGCAATATAACGAGAGTTTTCCTATGTGAAGGATTCAGTCATCACTGTCAATGTAATAACATTCACCTCCAACATGTGTGGAGTCACAGAAGAGTCAAGGCCTAAAAATTAACATTTCTCAAGCAAGCAGGGTGTGTTAGTTCAGAACACTCCCAGCAGCTACAAACCAAGGAGGAAGTAGATAACAAAATATTGCAGCACCTTTCCAGGAAACTGCTTGTTTACATAGTTCACCAAGGAAACAGCAACACCCTCAGAAGACCTCCTTGCAGCATAGGGAGAGGGAACACATTTGCCAGAACTATCATAAGCTTATTTCCATTGCAAAGAATTTTATCTTCTAATAAAGTTGTCTATAGTTTTATATGAGGTAATAAAGTAATAAAGGCTCCTATAATGTTATTTTCTGCTTCAAGCAGGAGATAACACCCAATAGTTAATGGGAAAAGGGCTTCCATCTCAGGCACTAACAAAGACTCAGCAATTCTTACTGGGCTTCCAACAGGCTATCAGCAAAACCTCCCAAGATCCTAAAAACCTGATTCTGCAGAGGAACACAGACTCTTTTCCAGGCACCAAATGAGACAAATTTTCTCAGGCCATGGAGGGGGCAGTTTCCCACATCATGCAGAGACCAGCAAAAGGGATAGGTAGCTTGGGGACAGCAGACACCCCACTGTAAACTCACCTTCCTGCTGAACTGCATTGGCCACAGCTTTTTTCACCCGTCCAGATTTCACAACAGCTGGGTCTGAGTTAGCATAATCTGCCACCGTCACTGCACAAGAGTTGGGAGACAGGGCGTCAGCAGGATTATGGATTACCAGGGAGGGGATAGAAGGCCTAAGAGCCACGGTCCCTCAAGGGGACATTCCCCATAGGAAGAGAGGCTTGAGCAGGAGGTGCGCACACAGGAAAAGGAGCCCCAGCAGAGCAGTGCGGGCCAGGAGCCCCCAGCAGGGCCCTGCCCCAGCCCACCAGGCTCCCAGGCCCAGGGGATCCAGCCCCCTGCCCAGTTCTCGCCCTCCCCCCACCTCAGCCCACACCAAACTCCCCCCCTCCCAGCCCAACTGAGGCCTGGCTGATCCCCCAGGCCCGGGCTCCTTCTTCGCAGCCCGGGACGGCTCATTCCCACACTCCCACAGCAGCCCAGCCCCCCCCCAGCTCCCTCCCTCCACAAGCCCCAGTGGGCCTGGCTCATCTCCCGCGGGAGAGCGGACCCTCCCCAACTCCCCTCCCCCCGGCCAAGCCCAGGCCCCTTCAACCCCCCGGGCGAGGCCGCTTCACCCCTCAGGCTCAGGCCCCAGCCCCGGCCCCGGCTCAGGCCCTCCTCTCCGGCCAGCCCAGGCCGTCCACCCCCGGCAGGACCAGGCCCCTGCCCGGCCCCGCTCCCCCCCGCCCTGCGCGGCCCGCTCCTCACCGCGCTCGGAGCACACGTCGTCGGCCCGGAACTTGAGGCGCTTGCGGGCTCCCCTCTTGGGCATGGCGGCGGCGGCGGGGCGGCCGCGAGGGGCCATGTCCCGCCCGGGCCGCAGCGGGGCCGCGGGGACAGCGGGGACAGCGCCGCCCCCGCCCGCCCCGCGCGAGACCATGACGTCACCCGGCCGCGACCCTGCCGGCGCGCGGCTCTGACGTCACGGCAACGGGGGAGGGGTACCCGTGAGCGCCTCCGCTGCGTGGAAAACTGCCCCCCGCCCCCCATCCCAGTCAGGGCAGCCCGGGGCCGCCCCCCCCAGTGCCGACGGCCTGCGGGCAGCCGCCCCACCAGTCCTCCCAGTAACGAGGGCCTCGGGGGGGATTTCTTCCCCAGGTCCTCCCAGTAATGAGGGTCTCTGAGGTAATTGCATCCCAGTCCTCCCACTAATCGGGGCCTCTGAGGCAATTTCCATCCCCCTCCCCAGTCCTCCCAGAAACAAGGGCCCCTGGGGTAATTCCCCGCCCCCCAAATTGCCTCTGAGGCAATTGCCCTCTCCAGTCCTCCCAGTAACGAGAGCCTTTGGGGGGGGATTTCCTCCCCAGTAACAAGGGCACTTGAGGGGATATCCCCCCCCCCCCAGTAACAGGGACCTCTGAGGTACTTGCTCCCCAGTCCTCCCACTAATAGGGGCCTCTGAGGCAATTTCCATCCCCTTCCCCAGTCCTCCCAGTAGAGAGAACCTCTGAGATAATCGCCCTTCCCAGTCCTCCCAGTAACAAGGGCCGCTGAGGTCATTGTGCCCCCCAAGTCCTCCCAGTAACGAGGGGCTGTGAGGCAATTGCCCCTCTCAATAACAACTCCCTTGCACCTACAGCCCCCCCCAGTGCCAATGCCTGCGTGATCCTCCTCCTGCTCCCCCCGCTGCCCCTTGAGCCCCCAGCTCCAGCTATACCCTAGCCCTGGGTGTCTGCCAGCACCCCGGGGTGCCCTGGCAGAGCCCCCCCCCCCCCGCAGGCATCCACCCATCAGTGCCCAGAGCTCAGCCTGCACCGCCGGCTCCCAGTGCCCACCCTGCACCCTCATGGTGGGTGACCCCGTGCCTGCAGGTGTGGCGATGGGTGGTCACCGGCTGTCAACTGTATTTACGATTTCTTTTAGGGCTACGCTGGGTGCTCAGTCCTTGTCCATGAAGTGATGCCACCCCCCAGGGGAGGAATCGCTCAAAGAGGATCCGCAAAGGGAAAATGGGAGCGGCAGCCCAGAGTACGACAGCGATTTTGGGGCCTGGGTCCCTCTGAGTGCTTGTGTCGTGCTGAAACAAGGATTTGGGCAGCACCAAGAGCAGATGCTGGTTGGGATTCCTGGCCAGACCTGGGGGTGTCCAAACTGGGAGGCTGGTGGGGCCCTGCTCCCCTCCTTTGGGATTTACACAACGGCAGAAGGGGACAAGCCCTGACCCGTTCTACCTCCCTCGACGGGCACTGAACAGCCCCCAGCCTCCTGCATTTCCTGCCTGCGCTCCTTTACTACAAGACCCCAGGAGATGATTTGGCTCTCAGGAGGCCAGGGCGGCAGCAAAACTCTTTCAAAGCCGTGGCTTCAGCTCTCATGCCTCACCGGAGCTGGGTAACACGCAGGGTACAGAGAAACCCACATTTCTTCTGCTTTCCAGGCATGGCCAGGAGCGAACACCATATATAACTTATGTTCCTGACTGTATTTCTCTCTCTCAGGGTTTCTTAAAATACGTTGAGAACTTTTTGTCAGCAAAGAACATATCTGACAACTGAGAAAAGTTTTGATCATCCCAGATAGGAAAGGCCATTCCTCAACAGATCTTGACGCTTTACCCACCCCTTTGGTCCTTGAAAATGTTTGCCTTGCACAACGCTATTCATCACCACTATTTGAGAACTGTATCACGGTATTATTTTTAAGAACTAGGGTTTGCCTCCACTTGGAAAACTCTGGCACATGCAAAACAAGTGAGATTTTACCAGGATGGGACAAAAGCAATGTGACGGTGGTTGTTTGCAAGTCCAGCTGGTGTTGGAATCCAGCACGCTCGCTCCTCCAGCGGGTTGGTGGCATTTATCCCAGACCTCCCCAAAGTCCTTCAGCAGAAATACTGAGGAATGAGCTTGATGTCCCTGATGAAGCCTGGTGAGATGAAGGAACCGGTGCTGCTCTCTGATGATGCTGGTCCCCTGCTGCGTCGCTAAGAAGGGCTCCACAGTGAGGGCCTGGGTAAGTGTTGCTGAAGGCTGTGCGAGGGTAGGAGCAGCATCTTGGGGTTTGAGGGGCCCCAAATTAATTGCTTATCTGCTAACGACACCTCCCTGTGCTGGGCAGGGTGCAGGGGCGGGTTAGCCCTTCGCCTGCTCCCGCTGCGGTTCATGGATGGCCCCTGTCTCAATCCCATTCTAGGGAGCCACAGACTGTCCCCAGGGAGGGAGCTGAGAGTGATGAGTTTTGCCAAAACTAGGAGAGGCAATGCACCCCATTCCCCCACAGCTCATGGCCAGGCTTTGGCAGGGCGAGGAGGGGGATGTGGCAGGGCACGGGGCTCACCGCCTGGCCCCATCTTTGCTCCCTGCGCAGCACGGGGGGCGAGGGGCACCCAGGGCTTGCCTGCCCCACAGCCCCAGTCTGCTCCTGCCTCCCTGCCTCTGGGGGTCGGTGAGGCTCCTGGGGGAGTCATGGAATCACAGAATCATGTGCTTGGAGAAGACCTTGAAGATCATCGACTCCAACCATACCTGTTCACCATTAAACCCTGTCCGCCTGGCTTTTAAATCCACCCCAGGGGTGGGGACTCGACTCCTTCCCTGGGCAGCCCCTTCCAGCCCCTGACAGCCCTTTGGGGAAAGAATTGTTCCCCATGGCCAACCTCACCCTGCCCTGGCACAACTTGAGGCCGTTGCCCCTCCTCCCATCACCCCTTCCCTGGGAGCAGAGCCCGACCCCCCCCGGCTCC